>OY755192.1:10039375-10213487 GCA_963576735.1 Bedellia somnulentella
GTGCCCAAACCATCTCAACATTCCTTTTTCTATCTTTCTTACAATATCATCTTTTACACCACACCTTTCACAAATCACATCATTCCTCACACGATCACATAACCTTACATTACACACTTTTCTGAGGGATCTCATTTCTACTGCATTCACTCTACTTTCATGCTTCTTCTGCCACACTGAGTCAGATTCCTATCCGTTGCTGCGCATGAGAAGTTATTATTTATAGAGCCACTTTGTGTTTTGTGACTCGTCTACTTCTTTTTTATTTTTGTTATTTATATTTGGTATGTTCTTACCTTGTAATCTTTAAACTTATATTTACAACCGTAGTTTTAAGTTCATTTGTAGCTGTGAATAAACATTTTCTTTCTTTATTCCCATAGCTATCGTTTGTTTCATCCGCATCGCCCACCAATCACTGAAACTGACCCGTACCATTTGTCTTATCCACGGAAACAAATAAACTATTCATATTAAACCGCAATCCATAAACATAAACAAACAAATCCACACGTTTTCAATTAAATACATAACTTGGAACTACCAATAGCCAAACAGACAAGGTCCGTCAAGTGAAATCAACTTAAACAATGCATGTTCCTGGCAATCAAACCAAGCTCATCTTGTGTGCGAGAGGTCTACCTGCTTGCTTCTAACTGCTTGTATAAATATATTCGTGTCGAACTCACCCTTTCGAAGCTCAAACAAAGTTTGTTACACATATACAATAATAACTATGGCGCGTACTAATCCATGAAACCTAAGACATCTATGCAGGTGTTGTTGGATTCGTCGATTTATCCTTAAGTAGCCAATAAATTAGAAAAGAAAAGTCACTGTCCGTACATCATTCAATTCAAACCCGAATCTAGAATGTTTGCGAGCAAGACAGAAATAAAGGGATAAAATAAATACGCATTTTATTATCGTTGTAGATTTGAAGAGTAGGACTCCAGCGTTTTAGTACAGTTGGAGCAAGATCTGATGAAATCTGTTGGACGGTAGATCAAAGATGCTATTCCAACTTGCTTAGTCGAGAAGGTACGGTCATTGAGGATCGAAACTACAACTTGGTGAATTAATTCAATTATCCTTTTACAAAAGGTACAAAGGTAATTTGGCCTGATAGCCCGACGGTAGAGATAGGTGTATGTGTTAGTGTTTTGGTCCGCGATTACTAGAAAATAACATTAGATTTGCTTTCGATATTATAAAGATATTTAAAGTATAATATTTTTAGTAACAAACTATACTAAAATAAAAATCATCAGATGAATAACCTGTTAAGTCTCAATATTTTAAAATAAATATAATATTCTTATATAACATAGTATCATTATTTCTAAACTTATCACAGTAGAAATAATATTAACGGACACTTATAAAACAATAACATTCACATAATAAAAAAAAACATAATTATATTTAAAAATACACAAACCGTTAAATAGTAACTACATGTCTAAAACAATAAACTTTAATAAATGAGTTATATATTTTTTAATAAAATCAAACCAAAAACTTACATAAATATAAATTATCGCGGTAATTGATCGCAAAAGAGAAAGCCAGAGCTTCAGAATATGATGATTTTTTATATTTTTCTTATTGTCGGATTGTCATATTGTTTATAACTACTCGGTACCCACGATACAGGCTTGCCTAGTGTGGGGCCACAGGTACTCAATTAAATGTATAAAGCAACATCTTAATGCAATATCCTGTCTGTACTGATACTGATGTGTTTGGAAAATAAAGATTTATTATTTATTATTAATTATTCTTTTATCCATATACATATACTCATACATATACTCACGGCTACAAAACCCTAGAAGGGGTAGCCAGAGCTAGGGAATCAAAAATTCCTCAGCCACTTTTGGAAGTTGCATGGGGAAAAGATGGTGAAATTAAGATTGTTGGTGATGAGTCTCCAACCGCTTCGCCCAAAAATCCCTAATTAGCCCCAATACCGTTAGTCGCCTCTTACGTACACCCACCGGAAGAAATGGGGTAGTGCTATTCTAAGCCGGCACTACACAGCAACCACTTTCCCGAATTAAATGAGAAATAGATTGCAAATAAAAGATGTAATTTATAGTTATAATTTATCTCTTGTAGCGAATTTTAAAGAGATGTGCAGAGCCAACTTGGCATTGTGGTGTGGTCAGTGTGGAAGATGACCACGAAGGACAGATTTAGATCAAATAGAAAATGTGCATCAACTAAAAATCAAGTATTCAATTATTGAATGTAAATGGAGAACATAAGTTTTGGCAGTATGGTATAAATTAGCGATCAATAGTCTCTGCCCCACCAAGGGCCACACCAAGAGGCTAAAAACTACCGCGGCATCAGCTTACTCAGCATTGTTGGTAAATTGTATGCTAAGGTATTGATTGAAAGAGTGATGAATGAAACTGATGAGAAAATATGGGATGTGCAAGCGGGATTTAGGAAAGGAATGGGATGTATGGATCAAATCTTCTCTCTAAGGAGCATCACCGAAAAGTTCTTAGCTAAGAACCAAAAGGTGTATTACTCCTTCATTGATTTAGAGAAGGCGTATGATAGGGTGGTAAGAAAGTGTTTATGGGAGGTGTTATCCAAGTTCGGTTTGGGGAGTCAACTTATACGTGCATTAGTATCACTCTATGAGGATTCTAGTGCATGTGTAAGAGTAAACGGGGAAAACACTGACTGGTTCGGAATCTCTAGGGGTGTCCGACAGGGATGTGTAGCTTCTCCGTGGCTCTTCAATTTGTTCATGGATGACTGTTTGACAGAGTTGCGTGAAAGTGATTATGGACTAAGAATGAGTGGATTCATCATTAAGTGCCTCTTGTATGCTGACGATCAAGTGCTACTTGCATCGTCGGCAGAAGAGTTGCAAGAGATGATGAATATTGCATGTGAGTCTTTTGTAAGAAAGGGAATGAGGGTGAATGTGGATAAGACCAAAACGATGGTTTTTGAGAGACAGGAAGATGTGACAGAATGCGTGATTGCGATTGATGGTAAGGATGTGGAACAGGTGAAGGAGTTTGTATATCTGGGAAGTGATGAAGATATTGAAAGAAGAGTGAAAAAGGGTAATGCGGTAAATGGAGCGATGAATAGCCTAATGACCATTCAATCGGTGTCTGAAAAGGCCCGAATGGCTGTGCATGATGCTGTTCTTGTTCCTACGCTTATGTATGCAAGCGAATGTTGGGTGTGGCAGAAGCAGCATGAGAGTAGAGTGAATGCAGTAGAGATGAGGTCCCTCAGAAAAATGGGTAATGTTAGATTATGTGACCGAGTGAGAAATAGTGTTATTCGTGAAAAGTGTGGTGTGAAAGATGATATTGTAAGAAAGATAGAAAAAGGAATGTTGAGATGGTTTGGGCACATAGAGAGGATGGATGATAGTACATTGGTGAAAGAGATATATAAAGCCAATGTGGAAGGTAATGTTAGTAGAGGACGACCTCGGAGGACACATTTGGATCAAATAGAAAATGTGCTCAAAAAGGCAGGTGTCCGCAGTATGAAGAATAAAAGAGCATGTATGAAAAGATTAATAGATGTAAACGAAGCCAGAGAGGTTTGCCAGGATCGTGCGAAGTGGCCATCAATAGTCTCTGCCTACCCCAATGGGAACTAATGACGTGAGTATATGTATGTATGTATGTATGTAGTCTCTGCCTTCCCCAATTGGAATATGTTCCGTAAGTATATGCATGAATGTAGGCTATCCAAAGCACCTGAAAGGTGATTTGATATATATCTTTTTACCAAGGTTCCGATATTTTTCCATTTTATGGTGTTGCAGCAGTATATACAATCCAATAGGCTAAAATTGGTGTTTATCTAGCAGTTTCCATAGCATTAGGCGTTTGAGAGAGAGTAAGTCACGTGGGAAACGAGATACTGAAAATGTTTGTATCAATAATGTCAGTTACTTAGTTCACACGAGGCAATGCTCATACACGCCTAATACTACCTTTACTACATACATACATATACTCACGGCTATAAATCCCTAAAAGGGGTAGCCAGAGATGAGAAATTAGAAATTCCTCAGCCACTTTTGAAAGTAGAGTGGGGAAAGGATGGTAGAATAAAGGTTGTTGGTGATAGGTCTCCAACCGCATCGCCCAAAAATCCTTTAAAAAGCCCCAAGTCCGTTAGTCGCCTCTTACGTACACCCACCGGAAGAAATGGGGTAGTGCTATTCTGAGCCGACACTACACAGCTGACTAGACTACTACCTTTACTAATCCAATTATAAAACACAAATCATTTTATATTTATAAATCTTCTTACCCTCAACTTAAAATGACAATAATTAACACGCTTTTATTAGGTCGACCTGTATGTATGTAACTATGTAATCAAATCTAAGAAAACTAATTTAACCATCTTCTAAAGGTCATAGCGTTATGAAAATTGGCAGTTGTATGTGATTTCGATGACAATACAATAATATGGTGCTGTCGAGCTGATCTGATGATGGAGCCGGAAGATATGAACTGGAACATCATGATGGATGATCGTATGATAGCCGTGTTTGGACTTGTTAAAAAGGTCTTGTAATGAACGTTAACCATGATTAGGTTTTAAGGTCTGATGATGAAGCCGGAAGATAGGCACTAGCATTCCATGATGAAATATCGTATCATAGCCGTGTTTGGACTTGTTAGAAAGGTCTTGTAATGAACCTTGACCACGATTAGGTTTCAAGGTCTGAATACAATAATATGGTACTGTTGAGCTCATCTCATGATAGAGCCGGAAGATATTAATTGGAACTTAATGATGGATGATCGTATTATAGCCGTATTTGGACTTGTTAGAAAGGTCTTGTAATGAACTTTGACCACGAAATGAACTTTGACCACGATTAGGTTTCAAGATGAATACAATAATATGGTACTATCGAACTGATCTGATGATGGAGCCGGAAGATTTGAACTGGAACTTCATTATGAATATTAGCATACGATGTATCGTGGCATCTACCGTGCACAAGATGCAAGGCTGTTCGGTAGACCACGCCGTGGTGTACTTAGGGTCCCGTACTTTTGCGGATGCACAGGCATATGTGGCGCTAAGTCGAGTAAAATCACTTAGTGGTCTCCAGATTGAAGAGTTGGATTGTTCTAAGCTGACAGGTAAGACACCATGCAATACAGACGCACTGTCGGAGATGGAGAGGTTGCGGGCTCATTCGTCTATTTGAAATAAATGTTTAAAATATGCCATTAGCAAAGACTAAAAAGCATAAAATAAATTAATAGTTTAAGAAACACTAAAAAACACGCTTTTATAAGTGCACTTAAAAGTCAAAAATAAATTACGGGTCGTTCAAGTTGTCTCTATTTCTGGGCTGAAGTGTAAACTATTGCTTTTTATTATAATATTTGATTGTAAAAGCGTGGGGCGCTGGAGCAGGAAAAACTTTCTTGTAAACAAACACACGAACAAGAACTCTACATTTTGCCACTGTTGACTAGTACTTTGAACAGACTGTTTAATATAGAGCCTCCAACTAGTGGTGCTGCAACTCTAGTTAGAGTGCCGATCTCTGTAACCTACTTCCCGAAACATCGCTTAACTTGATTTCTTACAAGGTAAACAAAAAATCTTTCCTTTTCCAGCGCCCCACGCTTTTACTATCAAATATTATAATTAAAAGCAATAGTTTACACTTCAGCCCAGAAATAGAGACAACTTGAACGACCCGTAATTTATTTTTGACTTTTAAGTGCACTTATAAAAGCGTGTTTTTTAGTGTTTCTTAAACTATTAATTTATTATATATTATAAGCTCAAATACTACAATTTAATCACCTTGTAACATTTCCAATCACGAAGGCAAATAGGTACTATGTTAATTACAAGTTTTTATAAATAAGACCTTTTTGTTCTTTCAGATTAGTTAACCTTGCTTATAAATCCAAAAAATAGGCTTGGAAAGTTATAAGAATTAAAAGATTTTCAGGTTTTTTTGGAAATTTTGAGGAAACTTTAATAATAACACTGTAAAATAGACGATGGTGATCGCTCAACTATCACTTTAAAGCTCAAATATCCTAAGTTGCCTCGTACGACACTTAAGGAGATAAATAAGTTAGTACTAGTCTAATAATAATAAGTTTATGTGAGAAAAATAAAATAATGTGCGAGGTAATTAACAAATATGATGAAGAAAGATTTTCGCCTGAATCTCTAACTAAAAACAACAAACATGCATATACTCACGGCCATTCCCATAAAGGGATAGCCAGAGCTTTAGAGCTGAAAGCTCCTTAGCCACATTTGAAAGTTGACAAAAATAGCAAATCCTTTTTGTAATCTTATAACCAATCACAATTCGTAACTGAGTAAAAATAACAATTTCTCTCAAAAAGAAAAACTCAATGAATACACTGGCTTCTAAAGGAATTCTTCCATTTCGACAACACCGTCCCACATTCTTTGCTAACTCTCAACAAAGCTAATAAATCAAACTGACACCCGTCGCCGTTATTATCGAAACTTCGATTAAAACGATTTTTGTCTCACCCACTCCTTATTTTAAGATATCTTACAAAACTGTATTTACCACAGCCCAACTGTTTTACTCGGGCCTACACATTATTCTTCTTCTTCTTTCAGTGCCTCTCCACCACCGGAGGTTGGTAGTCAGCTCCGAGTATCCCCTTTGATCCTGGGCTAGGCGAAACAGGTCTTCACCGCGACGCAGGCTGTGTTGGTCCATTTCCTGATGTTCGAGAACCACGCCCTTCTTTTTCCGACGCTTCGTTTCCCCTCGATCTTAAGTAGAATGTTTTTGTTCACGAAAACCTCATGTGGGGATTATTACTAATAAATAAAGGATAAAAAAGGAAAGAAACAAGTGTAAAAAAGAAACAGAGGAAATAAGAATTTCGCACTTACAGTCACTTGACGCTATAGCTCAATTAGCAGAGCGACGGAGGCGTATATATATTCCCGGAGGTTGTGGGTTCGATCCCTGGTGGTGTCAAAATGTTTCTTTCCTTTATTTATTAGTAATAAGCCCTTCGATCTTTCCCATCCTGACCACTTAAAGCAGTTGGTATCGATTGTGGTGGAGTTTACAGTTTATGACTCATTATTGGGTACCTATGTTTCGATTCTATTTCTCTTGGCCACGACCGGGCTATTGTGCCCTCATCCATAGATTTTCCGCAACTTTCACCAAGTCATTTGTCATCTTTGTAGAAATCTGCTATGCTCTTCTCTCTGCGTCATCTATACGTATGTACGTGTCCATTACCTACGGCACAGAAACGTAGCCAATTACAATACGCCCCATACGATGGCTCAGATTTACAGGGTAACGGAAAGGGCTAAGGGAGAATCATATTTCACGCAGAACTGTCCGCAATAAGGGTCTGAAAGTTCTAGAGTGGTATACAATTTCTTCCAGACAACCCTTGAATGGTAAGATCGATTAAAATAATAAAATTATGTTAGGTAGATGTTCAATAATGATTTTTGTTAATGAACTTGACTACACAAAACGAACAAGAATTAGGCTGTAAAAAGTAATAGAATAGGTAGTACTAGCTGGGTAGACCTGAAATGAGTTGGAAAACAAAGTTTGTTAAACGTAATATTATTAAACTTTGTTATTGGATCGTGTAGTATTTTTATATACATACATATTACTCACGGCTTTAAGGAAGAAGAGTTTTAGGGAAGAAGTCACTTTTGGAAGTTGAGTGACGAAAAGATTGTAAAGAAAAATATTTTTAGTGATTAATTACCAACCGCATCGCCGAAAAATCACTTAAAAAGCCTCAATACTCTAGCCGCCTCTTATGAACATCCTCGGAAAGAACTGAGGAAGTGCTTTTCTAAGACGACACTCCACAGCATAATTTTAAAACAGTATTTTTACGCCCACTTTTTCTTATTTTGTCCCTTTTTCGACGTCTTTTTGAAACTAATATTATTATCTTGTCAACTCTAATAAAATAATATATTAGACAACATAAAATCATTGCTTTTTTCTTTAGAATTTAATTATTTAATATAGTATGAACGTGTAGTTGTATTTTGTCGTTTAAGAATATCACTAACTCATATTTCTCCTTTGATGCCCTACGATGTGACCTTGGGTATTAGGGCTTTTTCAGTGCTGCAAATTAGTGGGATATCCATAACTACTCATCATTTATTTGACTTCTTTTTTTACAATATTAAAAATCTGGTTCTTTGTGACATTTATAGCTGTGACATACATACATACATTTCACGGCTATAAATCCCTTAACGGGGTAGCCAGAGCTTTGGAATGAGAAATTCCTCAGCAACTTTTGGAAGTTGAATGGGGAAAAGATGGTAATAATAAATGTTTTTGGTGACGGGTCTCCAACCACATCGCCCAAAAATCACTTAATTAGCCCCTATACCCTTAGTCGCCTCTTACGATCACCCACGGGTAGAAATGGGGTAGTATTATTCTAAGCCGAAACTACACGGCATTATAGCTGAACATTATAAAATTTTGATTTTATTTGTCACTGTTGCGTTGGTATTTATTTATTTTAGGTGATATATTTGTACAAGCTGTACAGAAATCCAATGTAAAGGGCATCATTATATCAACCGTTATTACTTTGCTACTTTTTTATTTTGCTGTGTAGTGTCGGCTTAGAATAGCACTACCCCATTTCTTCCGGTGGGTGTATTTAAGAGGCGATTAACGGTATTGGGGCTTTTAAGGGATTTTTGGGCGATGCGGTTGGAGACCCATCACCAACAACCTTTCTTATCCCCACTCAACTTCCAAAAGTGGCTGAGGAATTCCTTTTTCCTTAGCTCTGGCTACCCCTTCTAGGGATCTATAGCCGTGAGTATATGTATGTATGTATGTTATTTATTTAACTCTAAGGGATGTCTATAGTTTTCCTCTCTGTTTTAACCTTAAAATCTGACATACCCTCCAATTCACCTCTTTCAAAAGATCTCCAAGCTGTATTTATTCAATAAACACTTCAAATTCATCCAGAATTACTCTCACCCTATCTTGTTAACACCTTAAAGTAATCCACCGAGAAAAAGGAACCCTTTTATATATTTTACGATGTTCCGCTCTGCAAATTGGTTCTCAATAAAAATAGCTATTAAATTGTCTATTGGAGCATAAGACTGGTTGATTGAATTACGATACAAAAACACCTTGTGAAAGCCTTTTGTAAAACGCTTGAGATATATTTTAAATTTGGTGAAATTTGTTTAGTAGTGTAGTGGTTTTTGGATATGATTATAGTAATGAGATCAAGAAAACATCATACATGCATACAAATACTATACTATACTCACGGCTATAAATCCCTAGATGGGGTAGCCAGAGTTAAGGAATTAGGAATTCCTCAGCCACTTTTGGAAAGTAAGTGGGGAAAAGGTGGTAAAATAAAGGTTTTTCGTGATTGGACCGCATCACCCAAAAATCCCTTAAAAGCCCCAATACCGTTAGTCACCTCTTACGTACACCCACCGGAAGAATTGGGGTAGTGCTATTCTAAGCCGACACTACACAGCAATACCTCTGCATTTAATGAATGTGTTTTTCGTGCCAAGTCATTATTTACATAAATAGGCATAAAAATATGTCAGCAATATTGGAATTTCCTTTGATACGAGTAATTAGTATTCCAAAATTTAAAATTAATTCATTGTTGTTTTAAATAATTTCATGTGTATCAAGCTTTATTATTTATTAACATTTCACGTATCACTCAAAAATTAGCATACAATTATGTCTGTTGAACGGGTAGTTCTATAATGCGAGAAGGATCTAAGCTTTGTTTTCACGAGATCTTACATAAACTCACGTGTTAATACACGTGATTCCTTTTTTCTCAGTTTTTGTATTGTGATATATATTTAGACGCTTATAAAGAAATATATGCGAACTCATACCCCGATACCCAGTATATCCCGAAGGGTGAGTAGAGAAACTTATACTTCTGAAGGGCAAGCACGAGCCGTGTTTAAACTAGTTATCGCGTCGGATAAAGCAGCCATCTCGTACGCACTTACTTAGTATCGTATACTGCCATCTCATTCTAACCGTTATCGTGTCGATAAAATAACGCTCGTGCTTGCTATACTGGTGTTGTTCTCACCTGCCCGGCTAGTACGAGCCGTGTTTAAACTAGTTATCGCGTGGGATAAAACAGCCATCTCTTACGCACTTACTTATTATCGTATACTACCATCTCATTCTAACCGTTATAGTGTCGATAAAATAGCGCTTGTGCTTGCCCTACTGGTGTTCAGAGTTTTGGTTGGATAGTAAATTCACGTAGGCCTGTCTTCGTTTTGTACCAATACACGGTCATCACCATAGGATTATGTATAGCTCAGCTATGTGAGTTTTCTCACGATGTAACCCTCGTCGTTAAATTGATGAATGTAAATGAAACTAGAGAGAAGAGGAGGAGAGTCAAAATTGTACTAAGTGACAATCGATAGTATCTGCCTTGCCCAAAGAGAACTATTGATATGTGTTTATATACATTATCTATTTCATGGGAAGTAAAGAATTATAATTATTAGGTCTGTAAAAAAATTATCTACCCACTTTACATATAATTACACTTTTTTTTGCGTTCAGCATTTTCACATATATAGCACGTGTAAGTTCAAATGGCAAAGTTCCGTCCCGGGGCTCTAGGACGTTCGTGATTATATCGACAGCTCTCTGTTAGAAAGAGATAAAGATAGACGATACTTAAGATGTGTGAAACATACATACATATATATACTCACGGCTATAAATCCCTAGAAGGGGTAGCCAGAGCTAAGAAATTAGAAATTCCTTAACCGCTTTTGGAAAGTTTAGTGGGGAAAAGATGGTAAAGTAAAGGTTGTTGGTGATGGGTCTCCAACCGCATCGTCCAAGAATCCCTAATAGCCCCAATACTGTTAGTCGCCTCTTACGTACACCCGCCGGAAGAAATGGGGTAGTGCTATTCTAAGCCGACACTACACAGCAATATGTGAAAGTACTACTTTAAACCACGATATTTTTAGTTAAAACGACAATCGTGTTACCACTTCTGATTTCTGCAGATAACGCTAAACTTCAAATAATCACATGAGAAAGTATTAATGTTAAGTCTTGATTGAGGCCTTATATTGATTATGTACGAGTATGTAGTTGTGTTTGATTTGTCAAGGTGCTCTATTACACCATATAACGACTATACTTAAGAAAATTACGTAGCCGTGTAGTGCCGGCTTAGAATGTCGCTACCCCTTTCTACCCACGGGTGTCGTAAGAGGCGACTAAGTGTATTGGGGCTTTTTATTGGATTTTTGGGTGATGCGGTTGGTTGAAAACCTTTATTTTACCGCCTTTTCCCCACTCAACTTCCAAAAGTTGCTGAGGAATTTATAATTCTTTGGCTCTGGCTACCCCTTTAAGGGAATTATAGCCGTGAGTATATGTATGTATGTATGTACGTTGTCTTATTTTAAACGGACTAAAGGCCCGTTCAACTTTTGTAAAAGTCAGTATCTTCTCTCAATTCAATGATTATTCCAAAAATACTGATTTTTATGAGTCAACATATTCTTTAAAAAAAAGGATTTGTTGACAGAATGCAATAGTATACGTGGTAGTATACATTGTTTGACTTGCAGGAGTGATGTGTTTTTTTTTCTATTTTACTAATATATTTAAAGCTGATGAAGCAATTAAAAGCTCTAAAACTGCAGAAATACCAACGAATGCTGTGTTATAACTGTAATGCAGCTTTATGTCAATTAAACCTAACTGCCTCGAGCGGATGTAGGCTGCAAAGACTATTTAGTGTTGGGAAGATGTTTACGATAGTTTTGTAGATACCGGTTTAGGCAAGTATCTTTTAAAATACGAAAAAAACTGAATGAAAAAATACTACTTACTATAAAAGTAAAGTAAAAACTACCAATATAACTACTTCGCTTTTTGTCCCGTATTGTATGAGTTTAAAAACTAACATTGAAACAAAAGATTTTCATACGTATATATTTTTATAATTTATTATTATATTTTAAGTGTACTGAAAAAAAGCTAGATATTAATACTGGAATACTCATTATCAAAGGAAATGCATCACGCCATGTGCACTATAAATGCATTTTCAAAATATTATTTATTTTTCGTGACTCATGACATGAATATTAAATTGAAAAATATATTTCATACCTTTTTGTTTTTATACCGAAATTGGAACCGATTTTTAGTTCGTATCCAAAAACATCACTGTATCCGATCAATCTGTTCGAACAAAAGTACATTTCGGAGTTGCGGCTTAGTTTCAATTAACAACTAATGAGGTTTTACTTCTGAAATACTTTCTAAGAAGAGACAAAGCCCGCTGTATTGGACTTTATGAGTTTAATGGGTTTTTAATTGTTTTTATTTTGGAAAAGTTTTCAAGATTGGGGAAATTTTCCTTTACATTCACATATTAGGAGTTTCTCCGTGCCATCAAATTTTCACTTTTTGGTAACAAACCGGGATTCCTGATTTGGTTTTTATATAATTTCTTAACGGTGATGCAAACATAGTTTATTAAATATGAGAGAGTATTGCTTACAAAATGGACACACTCTAACACTATCACGCAACATGCATACATATAAACATAACATAACATAAACATAAACGTTCACGCCGAATATCCCTGGTGTTCAAAGTACCCACGTTTTGCATGGACAGTGTACTCACGTGATAGGGGGCAGGCCTATCGCCGTTTTGTACGAATACACTGTCACATGACTAAGTACAACTCAGTCATGTGGGTTTCCTCACGATGTTTTCCCTCACCGTTAACAACCATGATAAATTAACCACACATATGTCTTTAGAAAAGACAAATTGGTGTAGGCCCGACCCGGGATTTGAACACTAGTCGCTTGCACGTTAACCGGTGTTCTAACCATTGAGCTAGCACGTCGTTTTTTTTTATACATACATATACTCACGCCATTATTTCCCATTGGGGTAGGCAGAGACTATTGATCGCCACTTTGTGCGATCCTGCCAAACCTCTCTAGCTTCGTTTTCATCCATCAACCTTTTCATACATGCTCTTTTATTCTTCATACTTCGGTGGCCGGCCTTTTTGAGCACACACTCTATTTGATCTAGGTGTGTCGTCCTTGTTCGTTCTCTACTCATATTACCTTCCACATCGGCTCTTTATACATAAATCTTTTTAATGTCATCCATCCTCTCATTGTGCCCAAACCATCTCAACATTCCTTTTTCTATCTTTTTTACAATATCATCTTTTACGACGCACCTTTCACAAATCACGGCATTTCTCACACGATCAAATAACCAAATCACGCAAATACACTGTTAATTAAAAAATTGGGTGTTTTAATGTCAAGAGGCCCAAATAGCTCTTGACGATCATTAGAATCAGTACCTCTGCTAAACCCTTTAGGGCTTGAACGGGTGCCGGAGTTCAATAAGAACTAAATTGTCGGCAACACACCTGACGATTCAATGAGAGGAGGCCTCTTATAAGATAAACTTCATCCGAGATGGATCCTTGTAAGATGTAATCCAATCCAACTGAAAGTTTCAGGAAGCCAGTGAAAGCAAGCAGGGTTTAATCGGTAATTGTAGAAACATGAAGATGGTTGAGAGCCTTAGAAGTTTTAGAATACTATTACCTTATAGTACATACATGTACCTTTATACTACGTCAATATCATCATGCTCATTAAGCGGTGTGGTGTCGGATTAGAATAGCACTACCCCATTTCTTCCCGTGGGTGTTCGTAGGAGGTGACTAAGGGTGTTGGAGATCTTTAAAGTAATTTTCGGGCCATACAGTCGGACCCACATCACCACATCATTTTCTTTACAATCTTTTCCCCATATAACTTCCAAAAGTGGCTGAAGAATTTCTTATTTCGAAGTTCTGGCTTTATTCAGGGATTTATTGCTTTGAGGATATGTAAATATGTATTTTTCAAAATGAAAGTCACTTTTGGGTTCCATCCAGTTATTTTATTCACATTACATTAAAAAAAACATACTCTTAAAATTATTATCACAACGTCATTGCAATTAAATAAAAAAATGATAATGCATTTTTAATTTACGTTACCTTTATAATTGAGCAAATCATTCGTAATTACCCTTAAGCAATAATTTTGTGACATATTGAGCGTTTATACGTTTCAGGGGAACTTTCAATTACATTTTTTGCCTTTTATTCCGCGATCACATTATATAGTGAAATTTAAGTTTTTCATTACAAATAACCTACTAAACTACTCAATACTTCTAATGTACCATCATGTATGAATCGATGTGTCAAACAAAATATTTATTTTTATAAAACTTCATATATTTCAAAATGATCCATTAATTTCATATAAAAATCTTTAGTAAGCCAATCAGGCCGTCAAATCAGCTCACTTCAAACTAAACAAGTCATGTTAAGACAAAAATCATAGGAATGGAATCTTCCTCTGCAAAGCAAAATGTGTAGATTAATAATAACAGCAAACGAAATATTCCTAAAAAAAAATAAATCAAACTCGTCCATATACAAATATACGGTACGATACACACGTTAATTGAAAAGTATTTGAACCTGTAAAACATCAACCTTAATATTTTATACATGTGTTATATATACGTTGACATTTGTTTGAGACAGAAAGAAACGCATCTTTAGTAAAAATTTAGTTAGTGTATTTTTAAATGTATGTAAAGTACAGTTTTAGTGACTTCAACTTCAATTCTGTGTTTTAAACTGTTAACAAAAACTAAATTGAACTCACATAATCCAAAAATAAAGAAATACAAATAATGCATCGTTTAAAATAGTTATTGCGTAGCAAAAGCAATATTGAAAACATGAATAAAAGTTAACAGAAATATAAATATTATTTTTAAGTAACGCCAGATGAAATAAAAACATATTATCTACAGTAAATACAATTAAGTTCGGTAACTAACAGTAAATCACAATACACTATATTTATTGCAATTTGACAATGTTATGATTAATAATTATAATAATATCATATCCGCATTTCTAACGAAACTAACCCAAAATGCCACTAAGTTTTATCTATTTACACCTATTATATTAAAAAGTCTCAATTTTTCCAAACCAAAGCTATGAGACACTCTACTTAACTCTTGTTCCAACTTTTTTAATACGAAGATAACTAACTACAGTATTTTAACGTTTATATAGTACATAACGTTATGAAAAAAAATTAGAGAGCCCCACTTAATGCTTATTTTTTTTGGATAAAATATCATAAATTATTTGAGCATTTCAAGAATATCAGGTTATTGGATTGGAGTGAAATATATATATAAATTTATTTAAGTATCTTAAAACCCCAAATAAATTCTATGCAAACCAATTTATTAAAACAAACTGACTTCACGATTTATTTATGAAATTAATTAGTCACAAAATGATATAAACAAAACAGCTATACATAACTTGTCTCATTTCGTTTTTATATCTTAAACGAAACAAATAAATAAAATACACATTTCCAAAATGGCGCCCCTAAGTCAAACGAATAAAACCTAATTGCGAAATTTACAAAGAACATAAAAGTACTGGCACATGACATATTATCCCTTCTTAAACTTAATCAAAAGTATACTCAATGTCAAATAAACAACAATCCAGATTGTAGTTGATATAAATCCAGAGTATACAGTAGGCACGTCGATCGTCCATCCTCTTTGGAGCATAGATCTTAATGATTCTGTAGATTTGGTGAGAGGTAGAACGTAGCTAATCCATTGTAGAACGATATGCATGCCCTCTACCGGCCAGATGATACCGCATAAAAGAACCATAGGTAAAAATGATCCTAAAGCCAGATAGGTTGCTGTCCTTTCTGTGTCACTTATACATGATACTACGAAACCTGAAACAATATACATATTTTTAGAGACGTTTTTAAGTTAGGCACAGACAGGGGCTAAAGACAGAATCCAACCATATGTACACCTAAATTAATTGCTTTTAAGAAATAAAAATGGGATCCGGAGCTAAGATATTAAACATTCTACATCCGTTGTTAAAGGTTGAGATAAGAAACGATGCAGAAATAACCATAGACACTTTTTACCCAACAACAACTTAAATTGTACCATAAGTAACTGTTCTGGTAAAAAATCAAGTTATATTCTTTTCATCATTTATATCCTGCTCTACTCAAGCAATGCATAAAAAATCCATTACTGTGAATCTTCACCCACACTTGTGTAGGGTTAATAGCATGAAAATAAAAACACAATAATGTATTTCAGACGATTATCTAAGCAGTCATAAATCGTTATTAAACTTAAAGCTAAAGGTCCAGTGTAACAACATTTACAACCTAGACATTCGCAAGAAAATGTTATCATAAATTAAAATCTCAAAGGAAATGTAGCACATTCGTCAGACTAATCACGTGACTTTGTCTTTATAACGTTTCATACAACACATTTCCCGCGCTTGTGTTGATATGTTTTTTTAAGTTACTTCTATTTATCATGACTTGTTTTTATAAGCTTCATGCTCAGACTACCAAAAACCGTATTGAATTTGTGAAAATTATTTTACCGTGTGAAACACGTTTGTTTCAGAGTTAGAGAAAAAATGATTTGGTATTTTAAGAAATGAAAGTATACACAAGTCCGTGATTAATGGCTATGTATAAGTAAGTTTACTGGTATCCCAAAAGAGGAGTAGCCAATCTTAATAATCAACTTCAACATAGTACGTACATAGGTTCAGCGTCGGAAGTATGGTGATAACTGAAATGTTTGACGAATTGACCCTTAAAATCCCCCTAAAATTCCTCAAATCATCAAGCTTTGTAAAAGTATAGTGAGCAAGCTCTGACACACTGTCCCACCACATAGTTGTTATTACATCTCTACAGTGTATCGAATCAAAACGCCGATATAATTTCCTCATTTGACGTGGGTACACGTTCTACGCCAAAAATTAGAAGGTGTTCCTAATAACACGTGTCAAAATAGTACGTTTTTCTGACATTTTAATTTCCTCTGCCGCCCTTTTTACGAAATATAGGTTGAATATGATGTATATCTATATGTAAGTGGCGATCGATAGTCTCTGCCTACCCCAATGGGAATAATGGGCGTGAGTATAAGTAAGTAAGTAAGTATCTATATGTGAATGTGTGCACATTTAGTCCATATAAAAAAGCATTAGCAAAAGCCCGTGGTAAGTCAAACGAAGAACAGAAAACGGGTATTCGGAATAATGAGGGCTACAATTAGTAATTATTCGATGAAATTGTGTACATTTTAGTGGGATGGAGCCCATTTATGTTACTAATGTTTTACTGTGAAGGACTGGGAAAGGCACGATTTGAATTTGTAATTCATTCTTATTTACCTTTCCGAAATATCTTCAAATATAAGTTAAGAATTCAATTCGTTTTAAAATATTTAAGTACTTATTTGGCTTATTTTATTGTTAACCGTTAACCGTGATAGCTTAGTGGATAAAACACCGCTTATTGTGCAGACGATGAGAGTTCAAATCTCGGGTCGGGCGAACACCGATTTGTCTTTTTAAAGACATTATGTGTGGTTAATTTATTATGGTTGTTAACGGTGAACGAAAACATTATGAGGAAACCCATATGGCTAAGTTTTACTTTGTCATGTGACAGTGTATTCGTAAAAAAATTACGATAGGCCTGCTTCTTCTCACGTGAGTACACTGTCCAAATTGTGGAACAATGTGACAATAACACGTCATGTTCAGAATTACTAATACCTCTGCCAAACCCTTCGGTATTATACGGCGTGAACGTTTGAGTTCATTTAATATTCCTTAAAATTATTTGTGATAATAATCTAATAATAAAAAGAAACCCCGCTGACTCGGGCGTTTGTGGCACTCGGTGAGATCGCGGAACAAATTGATATTTTCGGATGTTCTTTGACTGACTTCACCAAATGCTCATTGCATTATTTATGTTACAATGTAAACTAGTTGCTTTAATTAATTATATTGTTCACTTGTAAATTATAAAATGTGTAATTTAGTTGCATTAGGTGACACTACCTGTAAAAACTATATTTCATGACAAATAAATAAGTAAATGATGATATTCGCAAGTTTTTATTTATACGTACCGAAAGTCATCCCGCACAATCCAGTGATCATGGTGAGGAAGATGACCCATCCGAGTGGCCCGTTCTGCGTCAGTTTGAAGAATACGAAGCCGATGAGCAGCACCACGAACGACTGGATCACCATCACCAGCATTTGGACCAGCACGTGGGAGAACAGGATTTCGGTACCTGAATAAAAGTGAAGTTTTGAGCTAATGGCACATATGGTTAGCTTTGTACAATAGCACTCACCCATCTGATGTCGTAAAAGGTGACTTACGTAATTGAGGTTTTTCAAGTGATTGTTGGGCAATTACAGATTACGGCACTTGTTTTATGTCTACCAAATTTTATTTACCTCACCCAACTTTCAAAAGTGTCTGAAGTCCTTTCTAGCCATTTTCAGGACATACAGCCGTGAATATAAGCGTAAGTAGGTCCATAGAAACAGTAATTGTATAGAATTGAAAACAAAATGATGTTAGGAAACTAAGCATCTGTACTTATGCAATCAGTAGAATTCATTATTTTCTTCCAAAATCTCACTATACTGGCACGTGTTCCTTCGTTTCTATTTTATATCCATCGAACCATAAACACGTGCTTCATAAATCAAATAGAGAATATATTTAAAATGTTACCTGTTATACCAGATACCAAAGACCTCTCAAGTATTCCTTCGTTTCTTTCCGCCAACATAGCCCCTGAAGTCAAAGCCACGGCCAAGAAAAAGATGATCCTGTACAAACAACACGGTATTGAGAAATGGCGGTAAAATGGCTACAAAATGGCGCCGGAAAACATATTTGTTTTTGGTCCGCCTAATGTAAACAGACCTTGGGTACCTGATTGTTGATTTTAAATACAGGAGTATTTTTGGGGTGAAAATTTATAAGTTGCTTTTCGGTTTAAGAGAGTGATGGATTTTTAAATGTTTGTGGTAATTGTTTTTTGAAACATAAGATTGAAACAGACAAATTTTGAATGCAAAAATTAAAGTGTAATGCCTATATTAATGGCTGTATTTCGCGGAGAGAATTTGAAATGTATATAGTCATTCTATTTACTTTCTGCAACCAGTTATCATTGACTATGTGGCGGCGGTAAAATGATGTAGTAAAATATATTTTTTTTGGTCCGCTTAATCTAAACATTGCTTGGGTACCTGCTTGTTGATTACGGGGCGAAAATTTATGAGTTTCTTTTTCTTTTTGGAGAGATGGATTTTCAAAGGTCTATTATCTTAACTTATTTTTATTTTAGATGGTAGCCATATTGTAGCTTATTTAACAGGCACACAAGTCTACTGCATGCTATCATTAAATGGCATTAGATGTAACAACATATAATTATTTATACCGAACTTACGTCAAAATAATTCCAGGTCCAGCAAAATCGGTAAAATCAGGAACTTTTAAGCCAAAGATTGGATCATGGAACTGTAAACAAAAAACAGTTTGTTACACTAAAATTTTAATATCTTATGAATTAACTGAATCACATAAATCATGATTTAATAAATCTTATGCCATAATTATATTTTATTAGACAAATGTTTTAATATCTCAATATCCGAGTTTGAATACAAAAATAACATAAGCTCTCCTCAAGCGTAGATTTTGTTGAATTAGATATTTAAGAAATCATTATTTCTAACTTTCGGATATACCGATCTTATTGAAAAAAAAACCTTTATATAGGTACAAAGTTCGTAAACCTTAATGCGTTTAAAATGTAACCAAAAACTTATACAAATACTCAAAACAAATACCTTCGGCTTCTCAATAAGTAAAAAAGTCTCAATTTCAAAATCATTATAATATACAGTAACTTACAAGTACTGGGATCGAAAGCAGGCGTTTCGGCAAATTGCACACGTCAGCGAGATGCTCCGATGCGTCCATGAAGGCTAGTTGCAAGTCCCGGTTTAACATCCATTCCACTTGTTTGTCTGAAAGTAAAAAAAAAACGTTAGCAAATTTTTTTCTCATTTCACCTTTTATTTTTTGAACTAGGTCGTGTGACCTTGACTCCTGTTCTTACGTTTTTCTAAAGGGTTTTTTTAATGATTGGGTTTTTATTTGGGAGACGAATGTTATAGTTTTTTGCTTTTAGGTAGTATTAAGGTGGGTACACACAGAGAACTGCACTGAAAACTCATTTTTTATAAATAAGGCTCAAATACTGCAATTGTTTGACAACATACATACGAATATTAATCCCAAATAACGACGCATCTAAAAAAGAACTTCGGAATTGGGAAATCACTAAGCAATTTTTTAAAGCTAAGTTATAAAAGAAAGTTAGTGTGGTAATCACTGAAATAGTAAAAAACTGTTACAACACACGTCAGAAGAAATGTGTTAGTGACATTCTAAGCTAACACTACAGATATAAAAACTCTGTACTCTATTTTAAATCTTGAGTATATGAAAGACGTGAATATTAGGAATACATGAATGAACTTTGTTAAAATTATCGTAACTTATTCAACCGAGTGCTACTTTTTATATAAAAATCCAATTTCAATCCAGACGTTTCTTTTCTCAGAATAGTTTTCATTATTTTAATAAAACTAACAGAGGGCGCGTAGTTTTCGTTCAAGTCATATTGAGAAATATCTCAATGTCTCAACGATAAGTCTTGTGCGGGCAGGTGCGTCTTACATATTATGAAAAACCTAGATGTTTACCTTTCAAATCGAGAATGATAATTTTATTCGTATGTTTTTTAGACCCATTAGCATTTATGTATGTCTCATTTAAACAGATTCATTTAAATTTAGTCGTTTAGTGCTGGCTTAGAAAGTTTGAGGCGAGTAAGGGTAGGGGCTTTTTTAAGTGGTTTTCGGGTGATGTGGTTGGAGACCTATCACCGCCAATACTTTTTTTCTACCATTTTGTCCTTTGACAATTTTGACAATTTTTTTGCTGTGTAGTGTCGGCTTAGAATAACACTACCTTATTTCTGCCGGTGGGTGTACGTAAGAGGCGACTAACGGTATTGGGGCTATTAAGGGATTTTTGGGCGATGCGGTTGGAGACCCATCACCAACAACCTTTATTTTACCATCTTTTCCCCACGCAACTTCCAAAAGTGGCTGAGGAATTTCTAATTCCTTAGCTCTGGCTACCCCTTCTAGGGATTTATAGCCGTGAGTATATGTATGTATGTACAATTTTTAAATGTTGCCGAGGAGTTTTTAGGATGTATGAATTAAAACAAAGATTCTGATGCTTAGTTTATAGATGGTAATATTCCGACGATCCCAAAGATATTTCCGTAGCTATCCTTGGTATTTATTATACAAATTATTTTTATCAAAATCTTTTCACTTTTCAAAACGAGACAAATATAATTTTACAAGCAGTTAGAAGAGATACAGGTGATATTTTCGATGTCGGTTTGAAGAGTAGCCCTCCTGGCTTAGTTCGTTCTTGTAAGATTCTGTGTATTGTGTAATGCGAACAGACATAATTTTATTTTTTATAGTATACGGAAATAATTTTTATATATTAAGCTGACGGACAGCTGAACAAATATGGGAGTAAAAAGATTTGTGTTCAAATATGTGATTTTGCATTAAACTATTCTCTAGTGTAGAATAAGCAGTGATATCAAAAAATAACATAAAAAGTATATAAAAATATTTAAAACTGCAGAATAATTGAATACGTGTGATATAAAAAGTGTCAGTTTAAGATAGCACTAGCCCATTACTTTCCGAGCGTGTCATAAGAGGTGACTAAAAGTTTTGGGGCTTTTATTGACTTTTGGGCGATGTGGCTTGTGGACCCATAACCATCTATTCTTTTTTTTACAAATTTTTGCCCTGTGAACTCTTTTTTTGCCGTGTAGTGCCGGCTTAGAATGTTGAATGTTGCCCTTTCTACCCACGGGTGTCGTAAGAGGCGACAAAGGTTATTGGGGCTTTTTATTGGATTTTTGGGCGATGCGGTTGGAGACCCATCACCAAAAACCTTTATTCTTACCATCTTTTCCCCACTCAACTTCCAAAAGTGGCTGAGGAATTTATAACTCCTTAGCTCTGGTTACCGCTTCTAGGGAAATATAGCCGTGAGTATATATATGTATGTATGTATGAACTCTTTAAAAAGCGCTCTTAAATTAGATGAAATACTATTAAGTCATTATTTCTTCAAACACACTTCAATTTCGACCAATCTAATTTTAATCAACGAAAGTATTTTCATTACACTAAGGCTATCAAAATAACCAACCTTACCCTGCAGGGCAAATCATACGTAAACTAAAATAAATACGTAGTCAAAAATTGATTTTTTACATTGTATTTTCTAACCAAATATAACTGCTTGTTTATCTTCTGTCTTAAAGATCTTACTATCAAAATAATTCGTCCTTACTGAAACAAAGAATCATTCCAAATCGCTTCTTTTAGTGGTTGCGGTTTCTGCTACTGTAATTTTTCTCGACCACTGAAGGTCGTGGCCCTACTAAATATCGATAAGCAATATCTCTGAGCTATGTCGTAATGAACTGGCTACGTGGGGTATTCCTTTCGCAATCTATATTCTAATATTTTATAACATAAATCTAATAAAAGAGCATTTATGAAAAGATTTATGGATGTAAACGAAGATAGAAAGGTTTGCCAGGATCGTACAAAGTGACGATCAATAGTCTCTGTCAACCCAAATGGGAACAATGAGCGTGGGTTTAAGAAAGTATGCAACTATTCAACAACTTTCGTAGCTTTATTAAAAAAATATTCAAAAAAATAATAATTCAAAATTCCTTTATTTGAAAAAAACAAGTATTTACAAACGATTGGTTGGGGTATTCTTTTAAGCTTAAAGCCAGTGTTAGAACACCCCGCTCTTCCATAGAAAACAAATATCGAAATATCACGTGATAATATGAAAAAAATGTTTTAATCCTTCCAGAAGATACTGTACAAATGCTATATTTGACATTCTGCTATTACGACTGTAATAAATAAATAATTTTGACCCCTGTAACGTATGAAACTAATTAAGTTATACAAAATGCAATAATATACATACATACTCGTAAATACACATATTCTCACGGCTATAATTCCCTTGAAGGGGTAGCCAGAGCTAGGGAATGAGACATTCCTCAGCCACCTTTGGAAGTTGCGTGGGGGAAAAGATGGTGAAATAAAGGTTGTTGGTGATGGGTCTTTAACCGCTTCGCCCAAAAATCCCTTAAAGCCCCAATACCGTTAGTCGCCTCTTACGTACACCCACCGGAAGAAATGGGGTAGTGCTATTCTAAGCCGACACTACACAGCAAATATATAGTGAGCAATAATATAGTTGTAACTATTTTAGGTCAAAGTCGTGTATCGTATCATAATCTTGACCTTCTGGGATTAAGGGACTAAAAGTTAGTTCCGACGTATGAACAAGCAATCTACTATTGGACTCATATTTGACGTTCGGAAGCAGGAAGAGTTATTTATTGAGTTCCCTTTACATAAATAAAAAAAACAAATAAAATGCATTATTTTGACTGCTTAAATTATTTAGTTGAAGTTATTCTTTTAGAGTTCATATTTGAAATGATTCGAAAACTAGTAAACGATGATTGACGTAAAATACTCTCTATCTCTTTCTAGTTTATTATTTCATAGAAAAAGTACGTAAAGGTGAATTTTATTCATACTTAAAAAAACTACTCTCAAACTATTAACGATCTGTTCCTTGATTATTTTTTATTGAAAACCCATCGATGGTTGTATTACCAATATAAATGAGACAAACCTCTTAACGATTAATAAAAAACCCTAAAGACCAAATAAAAGTTTACACAGCATTTAAATTAAAAACACAGACTCAACGCGAATAACCCAAAATAATGTTCTCCACAAATCTGAAGTTAGATTCATAATCAAGAGTTTCGTTGAAGTAATTTGCTATCATTTGCATTTTAATGATGGCGGCTCTCCATCCTACGTAATTATCTGATTTGGTACGGAAGTATCCATTTTGAATTCGCCAACGTTTTGAGTTATCTTATAGACTGTTAATCTTAATTGTAATTGTATTATTTTAATTTGTCGCACCATTATCAGTACAAAGTAAGATATGCTGAGTTTGAGCGTGATTTTAATTCTCACTTGAAGAGATTTTAGAGTGTGTAAGAATAAGATAAAGGTAGAAATAGGTAACGATAAATTGAGTAAAACGGAGCGAAGCATTTTAGAAATAACTGGTTTTATGAGTTCTATTATTAGTAAATAAAACGTATGATGATAAAGTACGATGAAAAAAAAGAGCATTGATTATAATGAACAAAAAAAGGTGGATAGTGTCGGCTTATAATAGCACCAACCCGTTTTAACTCGCAGGTGTAATCAGAAATGACCTACGGTATTGGGACTTCCTAAGTGATTTGGCTGAAGACCCATCTCCAACAGCTTATATATTACAATATTTTCCACAGTAACTGACCTATTTTGAATATTGAAGCTGTGGCTACCCCTTCTTAATATTTGTATGTAATCAACCTTACCAGTATCATCCATATGAACTTCGACATCTGACGCTGCTTCAGTAAACTCATCAGCTTTACGAGGGTCACTCAATCTCAGTTGCTAGCTAAGATTGAGTGATTACAATATTTTCCCCACGCGACTTCGAAAAGATGCTAAGGATTTCTAGTTCCTTAGCTCTGGCTACCCCTTCTAAGAATTTATAACTGTGAGCATATGTGAGTATGTATGTTCGTATGAGGTTGAAGAATCATCACCAACAACCTTTATTCAACAACTTTTTTACCACTCAACTTCCAAAAGTAGCTGAGGGATGTCTTATTCCAAAGGTCTGGCTTCACCCTCTTGGGAATGTGATTAAGATTATTATATAATTAAATATAAACTTTACCAGTATCATCCATATGAACTTCAATATCTGATGCTGCTACTGTAAACTCATCAGCTCTGCGAGGGTCACTCAATCTTAGTTGTAAGCTCTCAGAGAAGTTAGACTGGAATACTAGCACTGCGCGCGCGTTGCCTCGGTACGCCGCGTGCATGGCTTCTGCTTTTGTTGGGTAGTACACCTGTGGAGAATAAATATTAATAAGTTTTAATAAGAGTAAATAAGAATTAAAGATTTGTGGTAAGACGTCACATCTTACGACTCCGTTAAAAGAAATGAGTATACATGTAAACTAACTCTAGTTAGATAATATTTACGATGTTTAAATTCTAAAAGTGGCCGAAATATTTTATACATAGATACATATACTCACGGCTATAAATCCCTAAAAGGGGTATCCAGAGCTAAGGAATCAGAAATTCCTCAGCCACTTTTGGAAGTTGCGTGGGGAAAAGATGGTAAAATAAAGGTTGTTGGTGATGGGTCTCTAACCGCATGGCCCAAAAATCCCTTAAAAGCCCCAATACCGTTAATCGCCTCTTACGTACACCCACCGGAAGAAATGGGGTAGTGCTATTCTATGCCACTACACAGCACTTGATATTTTATATTTTTACTAGTTACTCCTTTATGAGATTTATAGCCAGTAGTATATGTATGTATGACGGGATATACGTCGTAATTTCTGTGAGTGCACTTTCATATTTGCCAACTGCTTACTTTCTATGATATTTAGCGTGATGTTATATTATAATATACTATATTAAGACAAATAATAGTTTTAGTCGGTTGAACTTTTTCCACGACTATTCATCACAAACAAACAAATATTTTCTATTATATTAGTAAAGATATAGAAGTACATATCATGTTATTTTGACTTAAAGAATACTCTAGAGAATAAAATGTATATTGAACATTTACTGTAACAAAATATTGTAACTCACATTAAAGGCAGGTGTCCGAAGTACGAAGAATAAAAGAGCATGTATGAAAAGATTGATGGATGTGAATGAAGCTAGAGAGGTTTGCCAGGATCGTACAAAGTGGCGATCGATAGTCTCTGCCTACCCCAATGGGAACTAACGGCGTGAGAATATGTATGTATGTATGTATGTACATTACTCCTTGATCAAAAGTATGATACACGAGTTCTTAGTTTGATATAGATTATTTTATATTATACATATAGATTATTTATATTTAAGGCTTCAAAAATAGTGCAAAATATGATTAAAATCTTCCTAGTAATTACATATCTTTTAGAAACTGTAGCGGCACTGACCACAGCCACAACTTTGCTTGACGAGCTTTTTGAAAGTTCTCAAACGGAAAATGCTAGCATACTACAAATTTCGTGTAATTAAAATAGGAAGACTTCCTTGCAAAAATTCTTCAGAGCTTTGACATTATGCCGTGCACAAATACTATTTTCCCATTTTTAGATATTAAGATTGTGGTTCTCGCTCCAATAAGTGCCCATATGGTGTAGCAAAAAAATGCTTAGAAGGTGTCGGGTTCAATTCTCGGAAGGTAAAATAAAAATAATATAGAAAGATTTAACCAAGTAGGAGTGGTATTACAGACTGGCAGCACTTGATTATCTCAAAATTTAAATGATTTTGCGCTTCGGAAAGCACGACTAACCGTTTCTGTCTTTTGTAATTATGATCCTGTGCTGTACGAGGGGCATGCCAATAGAAGTTAGATACTCTTTTCTCATTTAATTGACACTGGCAAGCTATACACCATCTTATAGGCTGATTTTTTATTGAAATATTTAAATATAGAACACACTTTTTTATTTATTTTTCATTTGAATGAGCATCATTTTTCCGAGAATCTGGCGGGAATTCACTTGCAACAATGGAGCTCAGTCGACGTGATTTTCGCGCTATGATTTAAAAAAGGTTTAAAGCCTCAAGAATGTTTTAAACTTTTGGCTTCTACTTTTGGAGAGTCTACTTGTTCCCGAGCAACAGTATTCAATTGGTTTGCTGAATCTAAAAGAGGACGGGGATGTCTCGAAGATGAAGCGAAGACAGGACGGCCGCCAATCGGGGTCACGCAAGAAAACGTTCGTGCAGTCGAAAAACTAATTCGCGAAAACCGACGAATTACATATATAAAGCTAGAGCGAGAACTAGGAATTGGATCAGCAGCAATGCAAACCATAAGTCACGACCACCTTTCTCTCCGCAAAACGTTGTTCGAGATGGTTGCCGCAAAAACTTACCGATGAGCAGAAAGACCGTCGGGTGGGTTGGTGCCTATTCATGATAGATAAATTCAACGAAGGCGAAAAAAAAACGTATATGATATACTGATTGGTGACGAAACATGGCTATATAACTATGATCTCTAATCAAAGCGACAGTCGACTGTATGGTGCTTTGAAGACGAGCCAACTCCAACAAAATGTCGCCGTGCACGAAGCACACAGAAACTAATGGTCGCCTCGTTTTTCTGCAAAACGGGTCATATTGTTGCTGTTGTGCTAGAGAATGAAAGAACGGTGAACTCCGAATGGTATGTGACAGTTTGTGCTCCAACAGTAATATCAGCTTGGTGTGACAAACGACCGAAGTCAGGAATCTGGCACCTTCTCTGGCACCACGACAATGCGGCGCCGCACACGTCTGCCAGAACACTAGAATTTTCCAACTTGAAAAATGTGTCAATTCTCTCACACCCGCCATATTCCCCTGACTGATTTTAACTTGTTTCCAAAAATCAAAGAAAAACTAAAGGGGAAGAGGTTTGAAAGCAAAGAAGATGCGCTGGTTGCCTATAATTTCGAGATTTCTGAGGTATCTGAAGAAGAGTGGTCACAGGTATTTTCCAATTGGTTCAGACGTATGGAAAAGTGTAAACGTGCTCAGGGTGAATACTTTCAAAAGATCGATACTTTTGAGTATCTAGTTTCTTTTGGCATGCCCCTCGTATACCGAATAATACTATAATTCTTAATTGTTTTGTAACTTACCAAATTATCCTGCCGCTTCGATAAAAAGTCGAGGTACTGACAGCTAAACCGCGTTAAGTTCCATTCATACGTTTCAGGGTTTTGAGGGCATATGTCTCTGTCGTAGGAACATGGCAGATGCGTGTCAGATCCATCGATCTCAAAGTTCACGACAGCCAGAGGTAAGCCTTGCGGGTAGTGACCGATTGCCAGACAGAACAGCACCATTTGAGAAAGTGGCAGAAGGACGATGAAGGCAAGAACTCTGAAATTAAAAATAACTTGTTTTAGATTTTGCTACAAGGTGTCGTCATAAAGCGAAGGAAACGTATGAGGTAACAAAGAGTGGATCTATTCAAATGACGACTAAGGAAATATCCAAAAATAACATATAAGATAAACATAAACGTTCACGCCGAATATCCCCGAAGCGGTTGGCAGAGGTACTAATACTTCTAAACATCACGTGACTTTTTCACCTGGTGTTCAGAGTACCCAATTTTTGCAAGGACAGTGTACTCACGTGATAGGGGGCAGACCTATCGCGGTTTTGTACGAATACACTGTCACATGACTAAGTACAACTCAGCCATGTGGGTTTCCTCACAATGTTTTCCCTCACCGTTAACAACTATGATAAATTAACCACACATATGTCTTTAGAGAAGACAAATTGGTGTAGGCCGGACCCGGGATTTGAACACTAGTCGTTTGCACGATAACCGGTGTTCTACCCATCGAGCTATCATGTCGTTAAAAGTATAATAAATATATATAAATACTAAATATATACGGATATATTACACATACATCAAGTTTGCCCTAAACTAAGTAAGACCTGTATTATGGGATACTAACTCAACGATGTATTTAATATCATATAATACACATACAGTATAACCCGTTTATTACCATTACGTTTAATACGATTTCTCGCATAATACGCCGCTTTACGCCAGTCCCTGCAACTTGAGACATATTTTCATAAATTTCTTAACGCTTAATACGATTCGTCATCGATTAAAACGCCCACGCTCAGGGCGTGCGCCTGCACTTTTGTTATCACGATCACGCTCTGATTGTTTTGTAATAGTGCATCATTTGTTTCCAAAATCCGTGTTGCTTCAAAATGTAAGATCGCCGTAATATATGATGCACAATCTCGAGCTTTGATGAGCGGCATTCGGTTCATTGACTGGTTAAAAGCTTTAAACGATCACTTCCAGACTAATTGCAGAAGCGTAATTCTATTAATTGACAACTGCCCCGCTTACCTCCAAATGCGACAAGCAAATCACAACCGCTGGAACAGCGAATTACAAAATTCCTAAAGCAAGGTAACAGGACAAGACTGATACATCGCTGTCTTCGCATTAAATGTAGACGAAGTAGCAGTAGGGTTAGATTAAACTTTTACATAAGTTATTTGTGACATTCAAAAGAATTTACTCTTTTATTTTGAAATCAATTAAACATATCTTTATAGCGACGACCGTGATAGCCCAGTGGGTAGAACACTCGGTTATCGTGCAAACGACTAGTGTTCAAATCCTGGGTCGGGCCTACACCAATTTATGTTTTCTAAAGACATATGTGTGGTTAATTTATCATGGTTGTTAACGGTGAGGGAAAACATCGTGAGGAAACCCACATGGCTGAGTTGTACTTAGTCATGTGACAGTGTATTCGTACAAAACGGCGATAGGCCTGCCCCCTGTCAGGTGAGTACACTGTCCATGCAAAACGTGGGTACTCTGAACACCAGGTGACAAAGTCACGTGATGTTCAGAAGTATTAGTACCTCTGCCAACCCCTTCGGGGATGTTCGGCGTGAACGTTTATGATATTATGTTATGTTATATCTTTATGTTTATGTACATAATTTTAGATAATAAGAACAAAATACCCAATATGTAGTACGTTTCTTTATCCCGCATAATACGCTTTCTCGCTTAAGACGCGTTTTTGGTGGGGTCCCTGAGAAATCGTCTTAGCTGGTTTTACTGTATAAATAACACACAAAACTAAGAAACAATAATTTATACTCATAATATAAAGGTTGCTCTCAGCGGGGATCGAACCCGTAACCTCCGGACCGAAATCAAATCACCTATCCACTCGGCCACGGCTGTGTAATAAAAAATATATAAGATACTTTTAAACTATTAAACTGTCCCCTATCAACTTTCAAATGTGGCTGAGGAGTTTCTAGGCCTTAAGCTTTGGCTACCCCTTTTTGAGATTTATGGCCGTGAGTATATGTATGTGCATACATACATACATACATATACTCACGGCTATAAATCCCTAGAAAGGGTAGCCAGAGCTAAGGAATTAGATATTCCTCAGCCACTTTTGGAAAGTTGAGTGGGGAAAAGATGGCAAAATAAAAGATGTTGGTGATGGGTCTCCAACCGCATCGCCCAAAAATCCCTTAAAAGCCCCAATACCGTTAATCGCCTCTTACGTACACCCACCCGAAGAAATGGGGTAGTGTTATTCTAAGCCGACACTACACAGCTATGTGTATATGTATGTATCTATAAGAAATTAGTTATTTCATGTGTTAAGTTTAAGCGCAATAACTTGAACTACAAGAAAGTGATTTCAATTCATCTATATAGTCGTCAAACTTTATGAATGAAGATCAAAATTATAATTATAGGAATTCTAACACATGAATTATCTTAGAAGTCAAAGGGCGTTGCTGTTTTGACTTTTGAAGGTTTAACTGCTTAATTAAAGGATGAAGGTTTTTGCACCCTCCTTACCAATAATTATAAACACCTAATTAAAGATGCAAACGAAATTGTGGGTATAATCTTGTAACATAAAATTACAAGTTGCTGTGTAGTGTCGGCATAAAATAACACTACCCCATTTCTTCCGGTGGGTGTACGTAACAGGCGACTAACGGATTTGGAGCTTTTAAGGGATTTTTGGGCGATGTGGTTGGAGACCCATCACCGAAAACCTTAATTTTATCTTCTTTTCCCCACTAAAATTTCCAAACGTGATCGAGTGGGTAAATTTCCAAAATTTACCCACTCGACTTCCAAAAGTGGCCGAGGAATTTATGACTCCTTAGCTCTGGCTACCCCTTCTAGGGATTATAGCCGTGAGCATATGTATGTATGTATGTATAAAATTACAACATAATGTGCATTTAGACATAACATACACACGTAGACGTAGTGCAGCTTGGAATAGCACTAACCAATTTGTTCCCGTGAGTGAATTAAGAGTGCATTAAGGATTTGGAATTTTTAAATGATTGTTAAGCGATAACAATTGTGATAGCTCAGTGGGTAGAACACCGCTTATCGTGCAGATAATGAGAGTTCAAATCCCGGGTTGGGCCAACACCAATTTGTTTTTCTAAATTCATATGTGTGGAAAAACATCATGAGGAAACTCACATAGCTAAGTTGTATTTCTTCATGTGACAATTCATTCGTACAAAATGGCAATAGGCCTGCCCTCTATCATGGATGGATACTCTTATCACCAGGTGACAACATCACGAGATGTTCAGAAGTATTAGTATCTCTGTCAACCACTTCGGGGATATACGGCGTGAACGTTTGCGTTGGGTTGAGTTGATTTCCTAATCAAAATCTGTCTAATTACTTGAATAACAGATTAATCACTAACCGTTTTGATTTATGTCACGTATTTGCCATTAAAATCGCATTTATAATGTGCGCGTAATGATCCTTTGAATAGAGGAATTCTTTAATTAATAATTAATTGTAGAACAATTAATTATTAATTACTAGTAATTTACCCCAGCTTTATTTATTTATTTAAGATAGGCAGAATCTTTATTGTTAACATAAAATAAATTGAGTTCTTTTTAATACTGAAATTTAAGTAAATTTTTTATCGAACCAACATGAGCTAATTATATGTTCAAATAATATGTAAAGTAATATTTTTTTGTCAACTCTTGCTATATTAGACAAATTTGCATAATATAAAATATCTATGGAAATATAAAGAGTATCTAACAAAATATGAACTAAATTACTAACTCGACATCTAATTACTAAAATCATTTCTACCTAAATGTTTATGATACTGTTAATATAATTCGCTTTGCTTACATTCATAAATTAATTTGAACTTATTTTTTTTTCATTTAAATCTGTTTACACATCAAATAAACTAAAAACTTAATATTTGTAACAATTACACGCCCTTACCCATAATTCCTTACAAGACTTAAAAAGTTCTTCCAAATCAAAGCCTTCATATGATGCCACTTCATCGGCTTAATCCTCTCCAGACACCCTTCAGGAGGCTCATCGTCAGGAGGCAAGGCTTCTACGGGAGGACTAAGGGTTGGAGTCACAACGACGCGCCCTTTGCTGCTCATAGAAACATTGTCACCAAATTCACCAGATATTTCCCCCAGTTCTGCTTCTTCCAGATCGATTGCTGTTGGATCCTGGGGACATTTCGATAAGTTAGTTTTGAATGAACGGAAATTTAAATAATTTTATGGATATCTATACTCTGTATTCACGGCTACAGATCCCAAAATGGGGTAAGCAAAGCCTAAGAATAAGAAATTTCTCAGTTACGTTTGGGTGGTGAGAAATCCAGTGTGGAGGTATCCAGTCACATCAACCAACAATCGCATCTAAGCTCTTAGTCCCCTCCACCTCATAATTACACCCACAGGGAACTAAAATGATATTCTTATTTCCGAAATTATATAAGAAACTTACAGGAATAGCAGGCAATTCCACCTTCTCAATGATATCAGCCAGAATGCTGGACCGTCGTCGCTTGCCCATGTTTTGGATGACTGACAGTTTCAGGAACACATCTTCAAGACTCTCCGCTTGGTATCGGCGAATCAGCTCATCGGGAGCTTCTTCAGCCAAGAATCTTCCTCCGCGCATAAGTCCAATCTGAAAAGAAAGATATCATAAGATTTAAAACTTCACAATTGTTTTTTATTTTTTTTTATAAAAATAATACTTTTATAAATATGGACATACTCTACACAGATCAAGTTAACCCCAAACTATGTAGAACTTGTATTATGGGATACTAACTCAACGATATAATTAATATTATATAACACATATTATATTCTGCTGTGTAGTGTCGGCTTAGAATTGCACTTCCCCATTTCTTCCGGTGGGTGTACGTAAGTGGCGACTAACGGTATAGGGGCTTTTAAGGGATTTTTGGGTGATGCGGTTGGAGACCCATCACCAACAACCTTTATTTTACCACCTTTCTCCACTCAAATTTCCAAACGTGGCTGTGGAATTTCGAATTCCTTAGCTCTGGCTTCCCCTTCTAGGGATTTATAGCCGTGAGTATATGTATGTATGATGTATTTACATATTATAAATAACATCCAAGACTAAGAAACAATTATTTATGCTCATCAAATAAATGTTGCCCTCAGCGGGTTCGAACCCGCAACCTCCAGACCGAGAAGCTAGTCACCTATCCACTCGGCCACAAACGCCCTCACCCGTCGTTTAAATTCATTTTATTTGCTATTTATAGCATGGTACATTTTATGACACAATTTAATAATTTTTAGTACATACATACTTACATATACCCACAGCTATAAATCCCTAGAAGGGGTAGCCAGACCTAAGGAATTAGAAACTCCACAGCCACTTTTGGAAATGTGAGTGGCGAAAAGATGATAAAAATAAAGGTTGTTGGTGATGGGTCTCCAACCGCATCGCCCAAAAATCCCTTAAAAGCTCAGGTACCGTTAGTCGCCTCTTACGTACACCCACCGGAAGAAATGGGGTAGTGCTATTCTAAGCCGACACTACACAGCATATATTATTAACAATATTCTTATAACAATCAAATAGCCTATTAAATGAGAAAGATATAGAGAAACAAAAATAAAAATCAACATTCAGGCGAATTAACAACCTTCTTTTTTTGCAGTCGATTAAAATAAAAATTATGTTGTCAAAAAAAATATCTGAAATTAGTGCTATTCTAAGCAGACACTACACAGCAGATTTTTTATTTTAGTTTCACATGTATAACCTTTGCAGGCATGCAAATTATTTTTAACGCAATTAAAACATTTATATTAGATATCAAATACCAACAGTTTAAACAACTAACATTAAATGAAAAGCAATATAAACTACATTATTCAAATCCTGCTAAGAACAATCATTTTTATCATGAATTTTCGCTCATCAAATAATCTTTTTCTCTAACCCATACCCATAGATAAGGTCTTTCTTGTTAAATGGCATTATAGCTATGCTGATAGTCCATTTTAAGGTTTCTAATGTCAATTGAAAATAACCCCTTACTAAATAGATTATATTTATTTTAATAGATCCAAAGAAAAGAAAACCTTAGCGAACTTTTAAGTTCGGTAACGTAAATTAAGTTTTGTGACTCGAAATTAATCTCAGTTCTTATCACAGCAATGAACCTCGCGAATTGAACTAAACTTTCCAATTTTATTTTCGGCACATTTCATTTTCTTCCAAATCAGACAATATCTGAAATATTAACATTACTCAAATAATTTGAAAGATGAAAGGAAATAAATAGTACGGTTAAATATGATGTGATGACGACAGGGTAGTCCAATGGGTAGAACACCCGCCCGAAAACAGAAGGGCGTGAGTTCCAATCCTGGGTCGGGCCTACACCAATTTGTCTTTTCTAAAGTCATATGTGTGCTTAATTTATCATGGTTGTTAACGGTGAGGGAAAACACCGTGAGGAAACCCACATAGCTAAGTTTTACTTAATCATATGTGACAGTGTATTCGTACAAAACGGCGATAGGCCTGCCGTATCACGGGAGTACACTGTCCAAGCAAAACGTGGGTACCTTCTCTGGACACTAGATGGCGCTGCCATGTGAGTTCAGAAGTATTGGTACCTCTGCCAACCCCTTCGGGGATAAACGGCGTGAACGTTTACGTTACGTTAAAATATATCCTTTATATAGCCAATGATGTTTTTCTATTTATATCTCTTACAAATGATCTCTTCATATTATTAAAAGGTAAAATTTGTAACTTTGTTTGTTTATAAGGGTTAATGTTCAAAAATACGAAACGTTAAATTTCATTAGAGGTGAGCAGTGACTGCAGAAACCGTTGATATTCGAAAAATAACACTACCCGCATAAAGTCTGGGGAGACCAGTTAGTGTATCAAAAGTTCACGCCGTATATTTCCGAAGGGGTTGGCAGAGGTACGAATACTACTGAACACCACTTTTTTGCTTATTCCTTTGAAATTTTATGTTTTCGTTCTTCTTTTTTATTTTTAGCTATAAGTTTTTATTTATAAGTTAATTCCAGTGCCCGACGGGAACCACAAGGTCCAAATTGTAAATGTCACCATATTGATACTGAGGATTTAAGCAATAAAGATTTGAATTTGAATATGCTTGTACACACGTGATAGGGGGCAGGCCCATCGCCGTTTTATTCGAATACACTTTTATATGAAAAAGCTCAACTTAGCCTCGTGGGTTTCCTCAGGATGTTTTCCCTCACCGATAACATCCATGATAAATTTACCACATATAAGTATTTTATATTACCGTGTAGTGCCGGCTTAGAATGTCGCTACCCATTTCTACCCACGGGTGTCGTAAGAGGCGACTAAGGGTATTGGGGCTTTTATTGAATTTTATGCGGTTGGAGACCCATCACAGAAAACCTTTATTTTTACCATCTTTTCCCCACTCAACTTCCAAAAGTGGCTGAAGAATTTATAATTCCATAGCTCTGGTAACCCCTTCTAGGGAAATATAGCCGTGAATATATAACAATAAAGTAAGTACGTTTTAAATTGCAGTATTGAGGTATTATAGCTAAAGTTATAAAGAGAAATGACAATACTATTTTTAAACTTAGGAACTTTTTGTTACTAAAATTAAAATAAAAATCAAATTAAATTAAATGAACTAAGTACGTCTTAATTAACAATCAATCAGAGATGACGTGTTTATGGGGCAATGCAATGGACCAATCAGTGTACAGTATTCATAAAAACTGACATTTTGTTTCGGTGTCATACTAAACCAACTAGTTTTTTTGCAAAAAACCTAGTAAGATTAGAAAATATTATAACCGTTGTCTAATTATCCGGATTTTTGCAAAATCCCTAGGTTTTTTGGAAAAAACTTAAACATCAAATTATCCTTCGACATATATAAGTATTTAAAAAGACAAATTTGTATGGGCCCGACCCGGGATTTGAACCCTAATCGTCTGCACGATAAGCGGTGTTCTACCCGCTGAGCTACCACGGTTCACATATTTTCGCGATCGGCTTAAAATAACGGTTAAGCTGATTAGCATTGCACTGAAATTGATCAACTACAAAATGTGTTTTCATAGTACATTTAAGCAGAATCAATTTATCATCGCTGTTTGATTAGCGCTTTTAGACTGCATTTACCCTGAATTTGATGGAACTGACTAATCATGTTTTGTAATTCCATTAGTGATTTTGGGTTTTAGCTTGTTGGTATTTTAATTATGAATTTTATCTATATATTAGGATTTTTATTCACAAACATTTACGTATTCACGGGTATAAATCTCAAGAAGGGGTAGCAAACGCTTTGAAACAAGAAATTACTTAGCCGTGTAGTGCCGGCTTAGAATATCGCTACCCCTTTCTACTCACGGGTGTCGTAAAAGGCGACTAAGGATATTGTGGCTTTTTTTGGATTATTGGGCGATGTGGTTGAAGACCCATCACCAAAAACCTTTATTTTTACCATGTTTTCCCCACTCAACTTCCAAAAGTGGCTGAGGAATTTATAATTCCTTAGTTCTGGCTACCCCTTCTAGGAAAATATAGCCGTGATTATATGTATGTATGTATGTTACTTACTTAGCCACTTTAGAAATTTGTGTGGGGATAGGTTTGCAAAACAAATGTTTTTGATGATTCGTACCCAACCACATCGCCCAAAAATCCCTAAATAGAATAGTCAGAGCTTCAGGATCAGAAAAATCTTCAGCCAGTTTTAAAAGTAAAGTGGGGAAAAGTCGAAAATAAATGTTTTAGGTGATGGATCTCCAACCGCATCGCCCAAAAATATTTTTCGAAGCCCCGATACCCTTTGTCGCCTCTTACGATCACCCATTGGAATAAATGGGTTAGTGCTATTCTAAGCCGACACTACACAATATATTTTTTTGCAAACTTGAATGTATTTGATGATAATATTTATTATATTGTCATTTACATTTATAACAAAAAACTAATCGATAGCAGAGAAAACTCTACAAACTCTGAAGATTTCCTATGAATGTTTATTATCGGAAGTGTTTTATATATTAAAGTCATTAATTTTAAATGTCATTACTCCGCAAATTAAGATATTCCGCATCAAACTCATTCAAACAACTTGCGGTGTGTTAACCTTTTAAAGGCATTGACATTGACCTTACGTTTTCCAATTTGAATTGACAAAATAACGATCTCTTTTTGCAAAATTACTTGAAACTAGTGGATCGTCCCAGCTTCGCACGGGTAGCGTTGTTTTTTTAAATATCTGAGGTTTCTTTCTTCAGTCACTGCTCAAGCATTGTGAAATTCAGCGCAATGTTTTCAATTTATTAAATTAATAGCACTCCTTAAACAGTGTAGTTTGGTGATTTTGAATGCGCTTTAATGAACGGTTCAGTATTTCCGTTTAATAGCAAATTTTGGAATAAAACGCTATGAAGTATTTATAACAATCTACAAAATAAATCATTACGTGATGTAGGATGCAACTACTGGCGCCATCTAGTATGTTATATGTAAATTAGTAAAGATTTGGTTTTGGTCACGGGCGCGATGGCTTATTTTCTGTATAATTTCGGTGTTTCTCTATCGATTTCTATGATTCTTTTTTTATTGAATAGGTAATAATGTTACCTTTTTTAAATTAGAGATGAGTGAGAGGTTTACAAACGTAAGAGTAAACAAATATAATCATAATGTTCCGAACTGCTAAGCTATCAGGAATTACACGTGTTATTGTGAGTCAACCGTAAAAGATAGACATAAACTGTTGAGGATTTTTTTTTAGATAATTTTATGAAGAATATTTCCGTCATACATGATTTCTATGTAAGTTTAACCATTAAGGCTGCACACGCGACGGAAACTTAAAAAATGGAGTAACTTCTCCCGTTTTCCCAAAATTTCCCAAAATTCCCCTTTACTACTCTGCTGGAAAGTATACAAAAACCTGTCCAGGAGTATAAAGAATAATTGTACCAAGTTTCGTTAAAATTCGTCGAGTAGTTTTTGTTTCCATAAGGAACATACAAACCGACAGACAGACAGACAGACAGACAGACAGACAGAAAGACAGACAGACAGACAGACAGACAAAAATTTTACTGAATGCATTTTTGGCATCAGTATCGATCACTAATCACCCCCTGATAGTTATTTTGAAAATATATTTCATGTACAGAATTGACCTCTCTACAGATTTATCTTCTATACTTATAATAAATCTGTAGAGAGGTCAATTCTGTACATGAAATATATTTTCAAAATAACCATCAGGTGTTGATTAGGGATCGATACTTATGCCAAAAATGCAATCAGTAAAATTTTTGTCTGTCTGTCTGTCTGTCTGTCTGTCTGTCTGTCTGTCTGTCGGTTTGTATGTTCCTTATGGAAACCAAAACTACTCGACGGATTTTAACGAAACTTGGTACAATTATTCTTCATACACCTGCGCAGGTTTTTGTATACTTTCCAGCAGAGTAGTAAAGGGGAATTTTGGGAAATTTTGGGGAAACCGGAGAAGTTACTCCATTTTTTAAGCTTCCGTCGCGTGTGCAGCCTCAATGGTTAAACTTACATAGAATTCATGTGTGACGGAAATATTCTTCATAATATTATCTAAAAATAATGCTCAACAGTTTATGTCTTTCTTTTACGGTTGACTCACAATAACACGTGTAATTCCTGATAGCTTAGCAGTTCGGAACATTTTTATTATATTTGTTTACTCTTTCGTTTGTAAACCTCTCACTCATCCCTAATTTGAAAAAGGTAACATTATTACCTATTCAATAAAAAAAGAATCATAGAAATCTGTAGACAAACACCGAAATTATACATAAAATAAGCCACCGCGCCCGTGACCAAAACCAAATCTTTACTAATTTACATATAACATACTAGATGGCGCCAGTAGTTGCATCCTACATCACGTAATGAAATGATAAATTTTTTAGATTGTTATAAATACTTCATAGTGTTTTATTTAAAAATTTGCTATTAAACGGAAATACTGAACCGTTCATCAAAGCGCATTTAAAATCACCAAACTACACTGTTTAGGGATTTCTATAAATTTAATAAATTGAAAACATTGCGCTGAATTTCACAATGCTTGAGCAGTGACTGAAGAAAGAAACCTCAGATATTTAAAAAAACAACGCTACCCGTGCGAAGCTGGGACGATCCACTAGTTATAAGTATAGATAAGTCTGATTTCAATGTATTATGAAGTTTGTAGAGGACAACCTCGGAGGACACAATTGGACCAAATAGCGCGTGTTTCCAAAAAGGCAGGCGTCCGAAGTATGAAGAATAAAAGGCCATATATGAGAAGATGGATGGATGTAAATGAAGCTAGAGAAGTTTGTCTGGATCATACAAAGTAGCGATCGATAGTCTCTGCCTACCCCAATGGGAACTAATGGCGTGAGTATATGTATGAAAGTTTAAGTCATGTTTTTTTCTACGTAGCTTTTAATTTTCGTAATATTTATGTTCTAATGGTTATGTACATTAAAATGAGTCAAAGAAAGGAAATCATTAAAGTAACATTTTAGTTGACTACATACATTCAAACACTCACGCCATAAGTTGCCATTGGTGTAAGCATATAATATCGATCGCCACTTTGTACGATCCTGGCATACTCGTAGACTTCATCCACATTAATCAATCTTTTCAAAGTGTCGTGATCGCTTTCTGCTGACTTTACCATCGATAATGTCTCTATATATTTTTCAACGATTTACTTTCATTCATCCTGCCTAGGTTCCCAAACCATCTTAATATTCCTTTTTCTATCATTTTTACAAAATCATCTCTCTCACGGCACCTTTCTCGAGTCATAATACGGGTATTTCTTACTGAATTACCATTGATATGGGCATTACTATTTAATCCAAACCTAAGAAAGTCGGCTGTGTAGTGTCGGCTTAGAATAGCACTACCCCATTTCTTCCGGTGGGTGTACGTAAGAGGCGACTAACGGACTTGGGGCTTTTTAAGGGCTTTTTGGGCGATGCGGTTGGAGACCCATCACCAGCAACCTTTGAACTACCATCTTTTCCCCACTCAACTTCCAAAAGTGGCTGAGGAATTTGTTATTTCTCAGCTTTGGCTACCCCTTTTAGGGATTTATAGCCGTGAGTATATGTATGTATGTATGCTAAGAAAGTCCTAAGAAACAATTTCAAAAGTAATTTTAAGCAAATATCAAACAAACTCAGATCAATATCAAATGTATTAAAATAAATATTGTCAGCACTCGATTCGCGAAGCGCCGGTGTACATAACGAAATAGAATGAATAAGAGATGTATTCTGAGTTTTCTGTTTTAGGAAGGTCCTTTGGGAGCAACGATATGTTACAGCTGAGGGTAACGTATTAATTTAATTTCATCTATGTTTTTGTTTAGCTGTTTAGGGTTTGATTTTAGTCTTTATTTTCTTGAGAAATAACATACCTACACATACATATCCTCACGGCTATAAATCCCAAAAAGGGGGTAGCCAGAGCTAGAAACTCCTCAGCCACATTTGGAAGTTGATAGGGTACAAGACGGTAGAAGTATCGTTGGTGATGGGCCATCGCATCGCATCAAAAATCGCCCAAAACTCACTTAATAAAGCCCCAAACCTTTAGTCGCTCAATATATTATATGATGCAATGTAAATAAGTTAATTACAGACATACATTACAATTAAATGGAGTGGTTGAAAGCTGTGTAGTGTCAGCATAGAATACCACTACCCCATTTCTTCCGGTGGGTGTAAGTAAGAGGCGACTAACGGTATTGGGGCTTTTAAGGGATTTTTGGGTGATGCGGTTGAAGACCCATCACCAACAACCTTTATTTTACCATCTTTTCCCTACTCAGCTTTCCAAAATAGGCTGAGGAATTTCGAATTCCTTAGCTCTGGCTACCCCTTCTAGGGATTTATAGCCGAGAGTATATGTATGTATGTATGTTTTTATGTCTTACAGAATATTTTTACCAATTTTACTTCAGCTACATACACACATATTCTCACAGCTATGAATCCCTGAACAGGGTAGCAAGGGCTTCAGAATTTAAAATTCCTCAGGCATTTTTGGAGGTTGTGTGGGAAAACGATGTCAAAATAAAGGCTGGTTGGTGCTTGGTCTCCAACCACACCCTCTAACATTTACATAATTTACAAGAACTACCATATGGATACCTCAAACTCAAACGTTCATGCGGTATATCCCTGAAGGTGTTAGCTGGGGTACTAATCCTTCTGAACATCACGTGAATTTGCACCTAGTGTTCAGAGTACCCACGTTTTGCTTGGACAGTGTACTCACGTGATAGAGGCCTATCACCGTTGGGTACAAATATACTTTTACATGATAAAGTACAACTTAGCCATGAGGGTTTCCTCAAGATGTTTTCCCTCGCCGATGTGGATTTTAAGTATTCGCGAAGGGAAACGATTTATGTAAAATAATTTTGTATTGCGTTAACATAATTTGAATTTAAATTAAGTGTAAGAACTCTAGTTTACATTGGGGATGTTAATAGCAAAATTAATTTCACCATTCAAAATACAAGTTTTATACATGCAAAACCACCTCACTTCAAAAAGCCTTGTGATTTCAATCCTAAATAACCAACACATAATATTTCGGAACCCAAATAAAATATAATTGAAGCCTTAGCTTCGGGCACCTTATTTTTATGTAATGGGCAAATTTTGCCTTTAATTTCAGTAGGTTCGGTATTGTACTGAAATGAGCGAGTATTGTTTGAACAAAAGTATGTTTGCTAAATGTTGTTGCCTAACAGCCTTGTTTAATCATACATCAATGAGAAGGATGTTGTTTGGGTCAATTGCATACATTTTGGTAGTTTTGTAGTTTAATTTTTTAAACTTGTTAATTAAAGTGAGGAAGGAATTGTAAGTCAGGAAACAAATATCTGATAAGTATATTTTATGTCAAATAGAGAAATACCATTTTTTGATCTGTTTATTTCAAAATTTAAGCTAGAGAGGTTTGCTAGGATCGTACAGATGGCGATCGATAGTCTCTGCCTACCCCAACGGGAACTAACGGTGTGAGTATATGTATGTGATTTATAAGCATTGGTGCAGCGCAAAGCCATACACGGTGAAGATAAAAACCGGTCAAGGTTTATTTACTTGTTTTTGATACATATTTAAGCAAAAAATATTCTACCAGTTTCCTTTTTCAATATAAAAATATAATGTTTTCTTTTAGATATAGTGTACGTTGTATGTTGTGTGTAGTAAGTCCACTAAAATTTGTAAATAACATAAAGCAATCTTTCTTATCTGTTTGTGAAAGTTACAATTTTAGGCCACTCTTCAACTGCATTACTTTTGTGAGAAATGAATCGAGTTCGTGTATAGATAATATGATAACGAATATAAACTGTAGCTCAATAATTAATTATAAATGCGATCACAATAACTTGGCTGATGGGCATGCTGGTCTTTTTTGCGTAATTGACGTTAAAGTATATAACAGATCTAAACCGTCTTATTTATACATACATTGTAGATCTTTTACGACAAAGAATAGGGAAAAGTTTAGAAAAGATATACAAGAAATAGCATGGGACGATTTTGGGATAAATGGATTCCTAAATAAATTTAAAAGCACCTTTGAAACAAATTTTAAAGTTAGGCGAATTAAAATAAACAAATCAACTCATAATAAATTAAAATGGATTAGTACAGGGGTAAAAGTCTCTAGTCAAAGGAAAAGGTTCCTGTTTTTAGCTGCACCCAATATAACATTATCAATGAAAAAATACAGATTGAAATATTTAAGAATTTATAAAAAAGTACTGAGACAGTTGAAGAAACAAGCGATTCAGAAGGATATTAGATTGGCTGTTTCTAACACTACCAGAGAAGTATGGAAGGTTGTCAATGGTCTCAGAAATACAGATAAGGTGAGGGAAAATATTACATTGGAGAGTAAAGGATTGGTAATAAATGATCCTAAAAAGGTAACACAATTGTTAGCCAATACTTTCAAACCCGATAACAAAATTTCAAATATAGAACCTGCATTGAATGCTCTTGAAATACTAAAACAATCTTTTAAAGAGCCTGTTGAGAATAAATTATTGTTTAGTGAAATACGTCCCAAAGAAGTCTTTGATATTCTCAATAAAATAAAAGCCAAAAAGTCTACTGGCTATGACGATTTGCCTATTCCATTATTAAAAGATAATAAAGATTTGCTCGCCTTGCCATTATCTAATTTATTCAACAAATGCGTAGAGGAAGGATTTTTTCCGGAGCAGTTGAAAATCGCGAAAGTAATACCCATATTTAAAAAAGGATCAAAAAAAGATCCCAGCAACTATAGACCAATTTCTCTACTACCAGTACTGTCAAAAATCTTTGAAAGAATTATTAAATCTCGCCTTCTTTCACATCTGACAGATAACAAAATTTTTAACGAGCGGCAGTTCGGATATCGTAGTGGTATGGGAACATCTGAAGCCATTACTACGATGGTGGAAGAAATAGTGACAAATTTAAATTCAAAAAGACGCGTAATTAGTTTATTCATAGATTTGACTTCCGCTTTTGACTTACTTGATCATGAGATTTCTCTGTTGAAACTGGAATTTTACGGCATAACAGGCAATGTATTAGAACTCTTTAAAAGTTATTTGAATAATAGGTATCAATATGTAGAACTTAAAAATAATAATAATAATGAGCTAGTGACATATAAATCTAAATTAATGAAATTAAATCGGGGCGTTCCCCAGGGATCAATTATAGGACCAATATTATTTATTATTTATATTAATGACATTTTCCAATATATGACGGATAGAATTAATGACGTAAGTATAGTTGCATATGCGGATGATACCAATGCCATTGTACATGGAAAAAATATAGGAGATGTAACCGACAAAACCAATAAAACTCTTGACCTATTTCACAAGTGGTTTAGCACCAACAATTTAAAAATAAATTCCTCGAAATCGTATGCAATGTTATTTCGACATACATCAAAAAACACAGAAAATGTAGACCTAACTATGTGTACTAACAAAATTGCAGTTGTAAAGGACATAAAATTTTTAGGTGTAATGATAGAGTGTTACCTAAATTGGAAGCCTGAATTGAGTTCTTTGGAAGCAAATCTTAACAGTGCATGTTATGCGATTAGGAGTTTGAGAGATGTCCTTACTCGAGATCAATTAACCAGTGTATATTACAGTTTGGTAGAATCTAGGATTAGATATAGTGTGAAATTTTGGGGTAATAGTTATTCTTATAATATAAAGAAGGCTCTTATATGCCAAAAACGGGCTATAAGAATAATAGTGAATATTCCTCCTTGGGAGTCTTGCAGGGAGCACTTTAAAATGCTCAAAATACTTACTGTTCCCAGTCTGTATGTTTTAGTTTTGCTAACTGATTTATTTAAAAACCTGAGCAAAATAGAATCAGAGGAGGAGAGCCATAAACGTCTCCAATCAAGACGAAAGGACTTAAAAGTCGATTTATGTACTCCAAGACTGGAAGTTGCAACCCATGTTGCCAGTCACCAGGCAGTAAAACTGTTTAATAAATTGCCGGTAGACATGAAAGCTATCACAGTTAAAAAAATGTTTAAGGTCGAATTAAAAGCGTTCCTTTTAAAAAAATGCTGCTATTCGGTAGACGAAATTTTTGCTGACTAACGATTGTAGTAATCAATTTTAATGTTTTTTTAAGATATCGTCGTGACTTTTCTACTTTATTGTGACATTTAATATTTTTACTTAATTTTTTTGACATGATAATTATTAATATTTTGACATGTATTTAATTCATAAAATAATTTTGACTTAGCTATGATTTTTATTAATGTTTAAATTTGTAAAATAACTGTATATTCTTTTTGTAATTTATTATTAATTTTAAGTAATTTGTTATGCTTTTTTATAAATTCGACACAATGTATATTGTAATGAATAATAAATAATAAATAATAATAAAATAAATAAATAGAAATACATTATCCTTGTAAATGTTCATCAGATACAGTCTGACGACAGTCGGAGTCAGAAGACAGCCTTTATAGCCTAAATTATGGGGTCTGTTTCACAATTTTTGCACTTAACTCTTAAAACAACCTTCAACAACTTAAATCAATAGCCCCAAGTGCAAGATAACCAAATTATACGTATTATGATTATACATTGAAAGATAGCAAACTTATGGTAATCTGTTGTATATTTTATTAAAACTTCAGTAAATTTCAAGCCAATAATAACAAAACAACGTCTGAAAGTACAAACAGTTCGCTCCGGCCGTTATAATACCGTTTTCACTACTGCAACTCGTAAAATTATGTTAATAGTTTCATTAAGTTTTGGTGTTATTGTGTGTGTTGCATTTGAAATTACATTATTTTATAGTTATGTTATTAGCTGTGTAGCGCCGGCTCAGAATAGCGCTATCCCATTTCTACCGGCGGGTGTACGTAAGAGGCAACTAACGGTATTGGGACTTTAAAGAGATTTTTGGGCGATGCGGTTGGAGACCCATCACCAACAACCTTTATTATACCATATCTTTTCCCCAATGAACTTTCCAAAAGTGGCTGAGGAATTTCTAATTCCTTAGCTCTGGCTACCCCTTTTAGGGATTTATAGCCGTGAGTATATGTATGTATGTATGTATGTTATGTTATTAGTGTACTAATAAAATAACTATCTAATGTGTAATACCAAACTTAATAGTAGAGAAACTGAGTTTTTGCCTCTAATGTCGAGCGCAGCAATGTGAAGGGTGTGGGGTTTTTTGAAGTGGTTTTCGGGCGATGATGTTGGAGACCTATCACTGACGATACTTGCCATCAACTGTAACCATCTTGTAGAATAGAATAGAATAGAATAGAATAACTCTTTATTGCACATCAAACACAAATTTACAAAAGTAATAATATGATCAAACAGTTTACAGTGAGGTACAATTGGCGGTCTTATCGCTAAAAGCGATCTCTTCCAGACAACCTTTGGAAGGTGAGGTCGATAAATTAATTATTATACCCTCTCAAATTCCAAATGTGCCTTAGGAGTTTCCAGCTCTGAAACTCTGGCAACCCTGGTATGTCATGTATGGTAATACCAAAATTAATAGTAGAATAACTGAGTTTTTGCCTCTGAATGTTAAGCACAGCACAGTCTTAACCTATTTTACTAGTTTGACATTGGGCTATATGCTGCCATTATAGGAGCTAACGACCGATTTCCGAATAGTATTCAAGCTGAGAACAACTTAAGTATCTTTCTGTCGCATTGAAATCTTAACAACTGAATGAGACAAAACGATACTTAAGTCGTTGTCAGCTTGAATGCTCAATTCAGAAATCGGGCGTATGTGTTTTTACTTTTACCACTTTCTAACATGCATTCGATTAATGATATTCCCATACAGTATTCATTATAAGTTCATTAGTTTTTAAATTTGCCTAGCCCTTAGAGCAATTTTCTGATGGTTCTTGATATTTTTAATAAGATCGGTCAAATTGTCTTGTAGAAACTCCTCCACTGTTATTAATTAAATATATGACAATAGAATGCTGTGTAGTGTCGGCTTAGAATAGCACTACCCCATTTCTTCCGGTGGGTGTACGTAAGAGGCGACTAACGGTATTGGGGCTTTTAAGGGATTATTGGACGATGCGGTTGGAGACCCATCACCAATAACCTTTATTTTACCATCTTCTCCCCACACAACTTTCCAAAATTGGCTGAGGAATTTCTAATTCCTTCGCTGTGGCTACCCCTTTTCTAGGGATGTATAGCCGTGAGTATATGTATGTATGTATGACAATAGAAATGCAAAGTGAGGGATTCAAAATCCAATTCTTTTCAGAGCTTGTGATGACGTGATGTTTATTTTCAAAATCTCTCATACAACTGTATGTTAATTAGAATATATTTAATACTGTCCCTTCACTCCAAACTTCTCAACTTCGATACCCCACTTGAAACGGAACCCAATTTATTATTTCCGAAATCAATTATGTGACTTACTGCATTTGACATATTTGATTTCAATAACATAGGACATATGACATGTTTGAAAATAACATATAAATAAATGAATGTCATTGTCTTTTTTTTGTAGCAGCAAATAAACGTGTTCTTTCTTTCTTTCTTTATATTTCTCTAAAACTGAAGTATATCGTGCTGCATCCATCATTGCGAATATAATATGTGCGAGACAAAATAAAATGATTTTATTTTATATTTACATATACTCACGGCAAAAATCCCTACAAGGGGTAGCCAGAGCTTCGGAATAAAAAAATACTCAGCCTCAAATTCAAGTTGTTGCCACGTTAGTAAAAATATTTTAATTTAAAGGTTTTAATAAAAAGCCCCAATACGCTTAGTCGCCTCTTACGAACACTCACAAGTAGAAATGGGGTAGTACTATTCTAAGCCTACAATTTTATTTTTTTTATCTAGCCTTTACTATAGTGTCCCACTGCTGGGCAAAGGCCTCCCCCTGTTGAGTCCACACGTCCCGGCTCTGCGCCACCTCTGGCCACCCCGGCAAAAACTTATCTAGATTGTCAAAGCCTACAATACTGCCTTATTATATTCAATATTCAGAAATAATACTAAACAGGACGAACCAAATAATTTTAAGAAAATATTACGAAACAAGTATGAAAATAATAATCTAGTTAGGTTAAAAATCAGAATAAATATCTGTACTTACGATATTAGCTTGTTTCGTTTCGTCGATATAATGAGTTGTAATAATCACAGTGGTCCTCTTCTCTTTAGTGATTTCAACTAAGTGGTCCCAAATACTGAAAAAAACAAAAGCATTGTCACTTTGTTATAATATATATCATCATGACCACGTCCGTGGCTGGGTGGATAGGTGTCTAGCTTCTGGGTCCCGAGGTAACGGGTTCGACCCCGCTGAGAGCAACATTTGTGTGATGAGCATAAATGATTGTTTCTTAGTCTTGTATGTTATTTATATGTATATTATATCGTATAAATTATATCTTTGAGCTAGTATCCCAACTTCTATTTATTTTATGGCTATCTTGATCTGTGTATTGCATACATACATATACTCACGGCTATAAATCCCTTAACGGGGTAGCCAGAGCTTTAGAATGAGAAATTCCTCAGCCACTTTTGGAAGTTGATGGGGGAAAAGATGGTAATAATAAATGTTTTTGGTGACGGGTCTCCAACCACATCGCCCAAAAATCACTTCAAAAGCCCCTATACCCTTAGTCGCCTCTTACGATCACCCACGGGTAGAAATGGGGTAGTGTTATTCTAAGCCGACACTACACGGCTGTGTATTGATCTTGCCTTTATGTGTCTTTTCTCGTTTTGGTTTTTTTTATCGTCATTCCAAAATGTAAAAAAAAAACATACGAAAAATTCTTTGTAAAAGGGTGGTCAAGGTTTTGAACAAAGTGCCTTTGCGCACTATTTTTATTTTATGTTTACTTATCGTGTTGAGTCAAATGAAACATCAATTAACAAGTGAAATGTAAGCCATTATTAAGCGTTATCACTTACTCTGATTCGGTTAAACGTGTTTTTTTTTATTTGGCATAAATACTCGCCTACTCTCATGTAGTGAGTTAAATGAAGTCAGTGCTTCAGCATTGCAAACTACAAGATCGTACAAACTTGCGGTCGGTCTCTGCCTACCAGAATGAGAACTAAAAGCGGTAGTATATGTATGTATGTATGATTATAATATGAAAAGAAAAAATCTCAAATACATACATACATACATACATATACTCACGCTCACGGCTATAAATCCCGAGAAGGGGTAGCCAGAGCTAAGGAATTAGAAATTCCTCAGCCACTTTTGGAAACTTGAGTGGAGAAAAGATGGTAAAGTAAAGGTTGTTGGTGATGGGTCTCCAACCGCATCGCCCAAAAATCCCTTAAAAGCCCTTATACCGTTAGTCGCCTCTTACGTACACCCACCGGAAGAAATAGCATAGTGCTATTCTAAGCCGACACTACACAGCAATATACAATAGTATAGTATATGTATGTATGTATAATTATAATATGCAAAGATATTGAGCAAAACATCTCAAATAATTACTTCAAAAACTAAATTTTGAGTCTGCTTGAAATAGACATTGGTACTCGTAACTCTTGATTCAACAAATGTAGTTTTAACAAATTACAATTTCGTTTAATCCAAAAAAGTAATTAACGAAATGGAGCTGCAACTAAGCTCTGACACAATGAAGCTTTTAAAAGTTAAACTGCTATCAACGTACTAAAACGAGTAGTTTAAAACTGCTCTGTCGGATTTAAAAATATTATGACACTCTTACCGAAAGCTTAGTCTGTGACTTAAATAGGTTGAGGTATTCTGATTTCGCCGCATATTTTATTTGAAAGAAAGAAAAATCTTAATTCTCCTCTTGAGGACACAAACAATAAAAAAAGACTTAAGCAACTTATACAACAACAAAATAGAACTTATATACTAGAAAAAAACTAAATACTCATCCATACTATCCATACTAATATTATAAATGGGAAAGTGAGTTTGTTTGTTTGTTTGTTCCGCTTTCACGCCGTAAATACTGAACCGATTGCTTTGAAATTTTTCAGACGTGTAGTTAGAAGTCTAAATTAAATAATAGGGTACTTTTTATCCCGGAAAAAATATGTTCCCATGGGAAATCAAAAATATTCTTTGCTTACTAAATGCATTGGAGATGGCGCTGTGTATCGTTTAAAACAACGTAAAATATTGTAAACTAATATAAAAATCAAAATTTAGAAGCTTAATGGTACGGTAATGGATCCCCGAAAATAAGGAACTCCCGAGGGATGATGTACCATTTTTTCATCGTATACATTTTTTTTTACATCTACTTATATTGCAAACGAATATTAACATGTAAATTTAGAAGCTAAATGAAACGACGACGATTCCTTGAAACTAAGGAATCCGCAAGAGTTCTCATAGGAACATCAAAAACCTTAACTCATATAGGGCTCAATATATTGCAGCGATTATTTTTATCATCGATGGAATTCACATCAGACACTTTGTTAATGTTCATAATGGAAAGATGAAGGGGTTTCATCAATTTAAATGACAAATTTGTTTATCAATAGTAAGACTAATATGAAATAAAGCGTAATAAAAATTTGACACCGCCCCGGTAACGTCTCCGTGGCGTAGCGGTATAACTAACTACTATGAATATTTAATTAGAACTATTATGAATCAATCGTCCCGGGTTCGTATCTCAGGTAATTCAAGCTTTTTGTAAAAAAATGTTTTGTTAGCTTAAAATAACACTATATATAATAATAACAAGCACTATCCCTTCAATTTAGCGATTATTTTGGAAGGAGATCCACCACTAATCATCCCTATATTGCCGAGCAATCGCTGCAAGCTCTCCCACTATCACCAACGGTCAGTGTAAGGGGCAGCACCGGGCCGTCGCCGCAGCGCCAAACTACTATCCGTATCTGTACTTACTAAAGATATTCTCATTTCTGAACATAAAAACTTGGTATATTTGTTTCATGATTCTTATGAACAATTGAAAAGGAATTTTTGGAACCCAACCCCTAACGGGTTGATATAGCAAATGAAAGTTAATATAGAGTTTTTTTACATTTTATAATAAAACTTGGTGCGATTGAATTTATGAAATCCATCTATCAATCATTCATGAATATATGCTAACAACCATAAATTCCATAAAAGGGTAGCCATAGCTTCGGAGATTCTTCATCCAATTTTGGAAATATATTGATAAAAGATAGGTTAATAAAGGTTGTTAGTGATGGGTCACAAACTGCATCGCCCAACAATCACTTAAAAAGCCTCAATGTCCTTTATGTCATTTACAATGCCCGCGGGATTATAAATATAAAAAACAGAAGTTGAGATAGTGTTTCGGTATTTTGGTATTATGTAAACTGGATGCAAAAAATGAAGTCCACGCGGACGAAGTCGCGGGGCAAAAAGCTAGTAATTAATAAAACACAAACCTTACAATTTACACAATGTGCCCGCCCTCATTTGGCACATTTATACTAATATTTTTACATTCATACATTCAAACTCAAATTTCCACGCCTCATCCCTGAAATGGTAGCAGAGGTACTAACACTTCTGGACATCACGTGAATACACCGCACTTATTCATTTATACAAAATAATCTTACCTCTGTCTCAAAACGGGGTCCACACCAACAGTAGGCTCGTCAAGGATGAGCAATTCAGGATCATGGATCAAAGCAGCTGCCAGAGAGACTCTGCGCATTTGACCTCCTGACAAGTTCTTCACTTGTCTGCAAAAAATATGCATTAAAATTAAAACACGAAAAATTATAAAGAATTTAATCCCATAACCAAATGACTTTATTTCCATATCAAAAAAAAACATATATACTCAAACTCATACATACATATACATATACTTACGGCTATAAATCCCAAGAAGGGGTAGCCAAAGCTAAGGAACTAGAAGTTCCTCAGCCACTTCTGGAAAGTAGAGTGGGGAAAAGATGGCGAAATAAAGGTTGTTGGGATGGTTCTCCAACCGCATCGCCCAAAAATCTCTTAAAAGCCCCAACACCGTCAGTCGCCTCTTACGTACGCCCCCCGGCAGAAATGGGGTAGTGTTATTCTAAGCCGACACTACACAGCAGTTACAAAAAAAAGTTAAATATATGTATATATGTGTGACACAGATCAAGTTAGCTAAAAAGTAAGAACGACTCTGTGACTTTTGGTATGAGGTATATTTTATTTATTTTAGCCCAAAAAGAGAATAACGAGGGTAAATAACTTTTACAACTAAAATAATGTAGATTAAGCGTTTTAGCTACTAAACAGACTGATTTAGAAGAATGGAAAGTTTAATCATAGTATTGTAAAATCACTTAAAAAACCCCAATTAACAGTACTCTTAGTCACCTCTGACGAATTCAACTCAAACGTTTACGCCAAATATCCACGAAGGGGTTGGCAGAGGGAATGATACTTCTGAACATCACATGACTATGTCGCATGTTGAAGAATTTACAGGGAAAAATTGGTGTAGTCTTTTTTTAAGCGGACACTACACAGCAAATATATATTCACAAAGACCATTGCAAACCAGACAAATTGCAATTACTCATAAATAAAAGATGTTATTAAAGGAAAGAAAAATTTCGACACTGGCGGGGTTCGAACCCCGCCAGTGTCGAAATTTTTCTTTCCTTTAATAACATCTTTTATTTATGAGTAATAATCCCCACATGAGGAATTCATGTCAAAAAACTTTAAATTATTTGATAGTTAGGCGTTTCCAACATTTGCATTCTATCTGAAAAGGTAGACAAGTGACCGTCCGAATTAGTTAAAATTCGGAGGTAGGAAACGCAAACACTACTTGAACGTGTAAAAAAGAAACAAAGGATAGAGAAATTTCGCGCTGGATGCCAACTGACACTGTAGCTCAGTTGGCAGAGCGACGGGGGCGTATACCCGAAGGTCGCGGGTTCGAACCCCGCCAGTGTCGAAATTTTTCTTTCATTTAATAACATCTTTTATTTATGAGTAATAATCCCCACATGAGGAATTCATGTCAAAAAACATTAAAATTGCAATTAACAAAATAGGCTAAACTTACCGTGAGTGGCTAGGAAGCTGCAAGAGTTTAATGAGAAAGTCGATCTTCTCTTCCACCTCTGGAGTGCTCATTCCACTAATCCAACCGAAGTAAATCATGGTCTCTCTTATTGAGAATTCGCCGAACAAAGCGATTTCCTGAAAATCACAAAAAATCTCATACATACATACATACATATACTCACGGCTATAATTCCCAAAACGGGGTAGCCAGAGCTTTAGAATGAGAAATTCCTTAGACATTGTTGGAAGTTGAGTGGGGAAAAGATGGTAATAATAAATGTTTTTGGTGACGGGTCTCCAACGACATCGCCCAAAAATCACTTGAAAAGCCCTTATATCCTTAGTCGCCTCTTACGATCACCCACGGGTAGAAATGGGGTAGTGTTATTCTAAGCCGACACTACACATCAAAAAATCTCGATATAAACTTTTAAATTATATAAATCAAACTTTTATTATGCATAAAGTATAAAATATTGATAGCCAGTTCATTATTTTCTATTTGAACTGGCCTATATACAACCTTATGTACCAATTACTGTGTTGGGTTAGATCAGAATAGCAAGAACCCGTTTCTTCCCGCGGGTAAAGCATTTTTGTCCGGAGGCCTACCTAGCACGAGCGCTATTTTATCGTCACTATATCTGTTAGAATGAGATGACATTATAAGATACTAAGTAAGTAAGTAGCTGTGTAGTGTCGGCTTAGAATAGCACTACCCCATTTCTTCCGGTGGGTGTACGTAAAAGGCGACTAACGGTGTCGGGGCTTTTAAGGGATTTTTGGGCGATGCGGTTGGAGACCCATCACCAACACCTTAACATCTTTTCCCCACTCAACTTTCCAAAAGTGGCTGAGGAATTTCTAATTCCTTAGGTCTGGCTACCCCTTCTCGGGATTTATAGCCGTGAGTATATGTATGTATGTATTTACTAGCTGACCCCACAGACTTCGTACTGTCTAAAGTGTAGTTTCACGTCGTCAAACTGAAATATTTAACTGACCTGTTGAGGGTCTCTGTCATGCGATGAGAAAAAGGTGTTTTTCATAGCGTCCTCACAATTTTTTCACTTCATAAGTTTTAAGTTTATAAGTATATTAGTTTCGGCTGAGCATTGATTCTTAGTCAGTTAGTCTATTTAACCATTTTTTAAAAAAAATATTTATCTCTTAATTTTTCTGGGATAAAAAGTGTCCTATTGTGTTAATTAGATCATTATCTGGCTTCCTGTAAATTTTATTTTAAATGCGTTCACAAACATCTAAAAATTTCACATTTATAATATTAATAGGATTAGGCTTAAACATAAGCTTCTCGCGCAGGTGACCTCGCTCGCCGGCCAGCGCAGCGTCTTGTCTTGCGCTTCATGCACGCGTGTAAATTTTGTTACGGAGTAATTTAAAAATTGTATTATCTTCTAAGATGTTTATTTAAATTAAGTTATGTCAAGGGCAATTTTGTTCTCAATTAAATACTCTCAATCAACAACATATTTATTTGGATAAAGATTAATATTATGTTGATAAAACATTATGGCAATTATGCATTAAATTCGACCAAATTTATTTACCATAAAAATGGTTATAGTAGGTGAAACTTAAAAGTTAGACATATACTGTCGCGGTCATTTTTGACAATGATCTAATCATTTAAAGAGAAATAATTCTTTAATACATTTTTTTTGGGTAACTTAAACCGTTTACGCAGCGCACACAACGGAAGCCTTAGTACGAATAATTATCCCCGTTTTTGCAACATTATTCGCTGATAGTTTGCTACTGTTGGTCGCAGCATGATGATATATAGCCTAAAACCTTCCTCAATAAATGGACTATCCAACACAAAAATAATTTTTCAATTTGATTGGGTAGTTCCTGAGATCCTAGCGTTCAAACAAACAAACTCCTTAGCTTTATAATATTAGTATAGATGTAAGTAAGTGGAGTAGAGATGGCTGGTTTATGGCTGCTGCAATGTAGGAATCAATACACGTGTTGGTTGGTTGAATATAGGTTTATTACTGCTTTACGTTTTTATGTTAGGTTTTGGAAGATTCCTGGAATCCGAATTATAGTATTTTCTTTTCAGGTTTGATCATGCCACGTTTCCCGGAGTTATTTTTTTCTTTTTATAAATTTGCCTATTCCGGTTTTCTCATATTTAAATGCGTAAATTGTATTATTTTATCAGTTGTTTCCATTTAATAATAATAATATAATAATAATCTTTATTTCGCACAACAAAGTACATAACATACAACATACAATGGTTAGTAAGAAGACTTAAGACTATTTTTAGTAAACTATATGTATGATACAAAAAAAAACAATATAAAAAAAAAACAATATAAAAAAACTATATAAAAAAAAACAATATAAAAAAAATTAAAACTTGGCACTTTATTCACAAATATTGGGTGTTCTCACAGATCTGTATTTGAATAGATAACGCAAGTGTCATTTCTTGTATAGAAACCAAGCGTGCCATTATTTTTCCACCTACTGTGACGTCACATGAGCAATTTAGTGATGGGAACTCCCCTTCAGCGCGTAAACGATTCAATCGATTATATTCGAGTGCATCGACAGACGAATGATAAATTGACGGAAGAATGATAAATCTAGAATTATACCTGTTTTTTAATAACGCTATTTTCTCATGGTCTCATTTTTATTCTGAGCAACTCTTCCTACATTATTTTCCTCCACCACTACATCTTCTCGGAGAACAACAATCTAAATCAGTGAGTCAATGAGTCAGTTAGTCAGTGAGTAGTTCAGTAGCCTTTATTATTATAATAACTTGTCCTTATTGATAACCTACCTAATTAACTAGTTTTAATAATTTGTTCTCGGAAAGTTACGAAATGATTTAAAAAAACCCCGAGAAGAAATTTTATCTACAAAAAGGAAAGCCAGTAGAAGGCGCTATGACAAAATATAATACAACCCAGAACTAAGTCGGATTTGAAAAAAAAACAAATAAAATAACTTGTAGAGAAGGAAAAATAATCAAGTATTTGTTTTTCGTTGTCTGGTTTTCTCCAGGCTGTATCTCATAAACAGTGATAACTAGAAAGCTGAAATTTTCACAAATGACGTATTTCTGTTGCCGCTATAACAACAAATACAAGTAAAAAAAGGATTTTAAGGGGGGGGCCTTACAATAAACGTGCTTTTTCCGTAATTGTTTGCTCAATATTAAAACGTTAATAAGCAGATACTTAAAATTTTCAGAGTATATTTACTTGTATATCACCTTTCAAAATAAATAATTAAATAACAGTAAAGTAAATATCAAAGGGGCTCCCATACAAAAACGTTATTTTCTATTATAGATGATAGTACGGAACTCTTCGTTTGTTCAATATTGGAAATGAAAAAAAAACAAAGTAGTGTAACAAACTCTTCAATATTTGCTGAATATGTAGAATTATCAGATGCAGTAACAGAATTAAATTTTCTCAATTTGTGTAATGAATGATGTCTTTACTAAGGTTTGTAAACCAGTTAAAATCTATGAAGATAATTCAGCAGCTGTAGCTATTTCTAAGTATGGGAACTTTACAAAGAATTCTAAGCACATTGAAGTTCACTATCATTTTGTAAATTAAAATCAGAAAATAAAATTGCAGATATATTTACAAAACCTGTGGGAAATTTTAAATTCACTAACTTAAATATGCTAAACTTAAAGGAGTATAGTTCCCTAATTGATTATAATTACTGTAGTACTTAAGAAGCTTTGACCTTATGTAAGGAGGCGTGTTAGTATATATAAGTACATTTATATTGGCAACACTGAGTGAAGGAAGGAAGTAAATAAAGACTGACACATACCACACGTTAAGAAGTAGCTTAGAGAAAAACTTTTAACTAAAATTAAACTATTATTTTATTAAATAAAAACAAAGTTTAAACAAGAGTATTCCAATTAATTATTTAACAGAAACATTGTAGTAATAAAAATATTTTAGATACATGGAACATCCATCGCGAATATTATCATTTCTCTGTTCCCAAAATCGATTAGAATTAGAATCGAATACAACTATCTGTGTAGGTACAACACATTTCGCTTAAAATGACAGAAATATGACAATAGCTACCGTACCATGTAGCTGATTGACAGCTGAAAATATCGTTCATTTTGATGTTCATTGCGTGTTTTAATAGACAAGCCATACTAGATAGCTTTGTAACTAAAGGCGGGAATTTATTATAAATTAAGCGATACACACTCGTTTAAAAGTTTTTCAGTGTAAAACCACAACGAACACGAAATAATTGATTTTGCAGTAAAAACCACATAATCCAATAATAAAGTGACCTACCGATGAAAGGAAATCTTTCTATTAATTAGTCCCGCTTTATTTAGATAGTTTTTGCAACTCAATACGGCACAATTAGGCATTTTTAAACGGTTTTATTTAGCTCACCCCGTTTGGTTGTTTATTCTTGGGTCAAATTTAGTAATTAAAATTTCACCCTCTTCCTATCAACCGATTAATCTGAAATTTTGTATACGCTTTGGATTTTGGTGACAATACAATTATATTTATTCATTATCATTATAAATTCAAGATGGCCGCCGCTACAAAATGGCGGATAATTTAGGTTTTATTTATCCCATCGATATGGGTATCAAATGAAAGGGCTCAGCAAGCAAAATACAATATACTATAAAAAAATGAAATCCAAGATGGCGGCCGCTACAAAATGGCGGATTACGTAGGTTTTATCAATCCCATCAATATGGGTATCAAATGAATGTGCTCAACCAGTAGAATACAATGTACTATATAAAATTAAAATCCAAGATGGCGGCCTCTACAAAATGGCGGACAACTAACGTTTTATATCAATCCCATCAACATGGGTATCAAATGAAAGTTCTCAACAAGTAGAATACAATTTACTATGCAAAATTAAAATCTAAGATGGTCGCCATACAGTGCACTACACCAAATCAATATTTTAGATGGGCGCAGCCACTAAATGGCATATAATAATAAGATTTAAATTTTGAAATTGAATCTGTTATTTATTTAAAGTATCTGATTAATCCAGCCTGAATCAACCACCCAAGTCAAGATTTTGTATCGTGTTGAGGACTGTGCGGCGTTAGGGTGGCTAAAAATTATACGTCGTTAGCGGTACACCACCGTATACTTAGTTGCGAAACTGTTTGAAGAAGGTCAAGCCTACGTGGCTCTTAGTAGAGTCAGATCTTTGCAGGGACTACGTATAGAGGAGTTGGACTGCAATAAACTAACTGGCAAGAAACCTTGCAATAATGAAGCACTATATGAATTAAACAGAATGCGAAATAAAAACTAAAAACTAGAAAATACATACATACATACATACATACATATACTCACGGCTATAAATCCCAGGAAGGGGTAGCCAGAGCTAAAGAATTAGAAATTCCTCAGCCACTTTTGGAAATTCGAGTGGGGAAAAGATAGTAAAAATAAAGGTTGTTGGTGATGGGTCTCCAACCGCATCGCCCAAAAATCCAATAAAAAGCCCCAATACCCTTAGTCGCCTCTTACGACACCCGTGGGTAGAAAGGGGTAGCGACATTCTAAGCCGGCACTACACGGCATCGAAAATAAAAATAGGTAAAAAAACTTTTTAAGTTAAACGGTTTTATTATTAACATACAGAGCAATGTTTAAGATAAATGTACTAAAAACCAAAAAATAATAATAAAATAGATACAGTCGTGGGAATTATATACATATGCATAGACTAGACTAAAATAAAACCGTGGGGCACGTCAAATTTGTCTACAAATTATCGACTTGATGTGCGATAGAAGAAACGTTTAATTTGTCGTTGGGCAGTTGACCCGCAGACGGTGAGAAATTACTTACTATTTTCTTGCTCATGGAAATTCCATTAGTCATACACTCCATGTAAATAAAAGAGATATTTCAACTAGTTTATCGTTGGAAATTTACACTGCTGGCTGGCGATGAATCGGTTCACTGCTCGCACTTTGTCTTTAATCGACAAAACATATGATAAAAGTACTACTCGCTCAACACTATGAAACCCTAAAACTCGCTTATAATCGAGCTTGCTAGCTTGTTTCCACATTCTGCCCTATTTATCACATGTCCATCGTTGTCGTTTGAACAACTGCCCAATTATAGTGTAACATTACAAAACAAACATTTTAATCAACGATTGTAGACAATTGACGTGCCCCACGGTTTTATTTTAGTCTAGTCTATGCATATGTATATAATTCCCACGACTGTATCTATTTTATTATTATTTTTTGGTTTTTAGTACATTTATCTTAAACATTGCTCTGTATGTTAATAATAAAACCGTTTAACTTAAAAAGTTTTTTTACCTATTTTTTTATATTTAGCTTGACATCTGTCACCGAGAACGTTCGAGCACGGACTCAATCAAATGGCGATAAACTAAGATAATTTTACTCAGTTTTTACACGCGAAGTACATGCACTTGCGGCATCTATTCAAATACATGTCTGTGGGTGTTCTCGTGCGCCATCCAATGACGGAATTGAAGACGTGTTTGCTCTTTGAATATATACATACATACATACATACATATACTCACGGCTATAAATCCCTTAACGGGGTAGCCAGAGCTTTAGAATGAGATATTCCTCAGCCACTCCTGGAATTTGATTGGGGAAAAGATGGTAATAATTAGTGTTTTTGGTGACGGATCTCCAATCACATCGCCCAAAAACCACTTAAAAAGCCCCTATACCCTTAGTCGCCTCTTACGATCACCCACGGTTAGAAAGGCGTAGTGTTATTCTAACCTGATACTACACTGCCATATCTAGTTAAAAGGTCACAGGTACTAGGTATGCTGCCAAACTTTTTTCTAAATATTGTATCAATAAACTGGTTAGTCAAAATTTAATTCAAACATTAATCTAAAACTAGTACCGTAAATTCTATCACGTTCTTCCAATTAACTTAACACCTAATTACTATTATAACATAAAACTAATGGACACAATAACTAAATCTGAATTACGCAATGGTTTTTCCTTAGACATTTTTTCTTCATTGTTGATGTAATTGTATTTTGTAAGTACTTCATTGACCGTCTTACTGATTGAGTGTTTGTCCTTAAATTCTTTAGAGGCTTTCTCTTATTGCTTTAAATCATGATTCATTATTGAAATAATTGAATATAACACCTATTTTTTTTCTTAATAGCAGGGCTATCATATTTTTCTTCTTTAAATAAATCATTTGAGCCCATGACTAAATATGCTGAGATGAGAAAAATAATGTTGCTTCAATCAAATTGCTCCCATTGTAAAAGTTATTTCTAATGATCTCCCTACCAACCCCCTGTTTGCTTTTCATCCCCCTTTCGTTACACTCTGCATATATATTTTGTTTGTCTTAGTTTAGTTTTGCACGTTTGACGGTGTTAATATTAATTTAATATTTATATATCTAAATTAAATTCAAATGTTTCGACAGGTTTAGATACCAGTATAGCATGGATAGATATGATATTATCATCACATACAAAAATAATATTGCCAGCAGATCCTATTGAGACATAAACTAAGATATTTATAAGATTTAGATGTGTTTTGATATTCTATTGAATAAATAAGAAATTATATTTATTAAACTTTTACAATTAAAAAAAATATTTACATTGATAATATAAAAATTAAAAATTAAATTATAGCCAAATATGTATATATTACAAACGAAAAATTTCGTGAAATTCATCGTTCTCGGTGTAGGGTAACGTGCCCAATATACTAGCAGCATTTCCTCTTTGGATGGCCAAGCTAATGCGTTGGCCGAGGTAGCTGCCAGCTCTGGGATCACCACACACTTCCACAAGGCGAGCGGACAGTTCTTTAAAGAAAAGCCGCGCCTCTTTGCCCCACGGGCCGAGAGTTTCAACGGCGAAAGGTATAAAATGATAGTCATTTGTTAAAACTGAGTATTTACGCCGTTTGAAACTCTCGGCGTTGGCAGCAGCAGTACCTGCCCGAGCTGCCGACCCGGATAAATGGCAAGGCGCCAGAGTGTCGACACAGGTTGCATCCCATATCAGCGCCCTGCCATTCCTCCAAGGCAACAAAGTCATACCATCGGGTCTCTTGCCATCGTCCCGCATTAAACCAGGAGGTTCCAAGGTCGCTGGCACGTGGGCGCTGACAAGAGCCCGACGGATGATATCATTTAGGGCAGCGTGTCGTGACAGGCGACCTGCACTGCGGGGGCATGAAAGTCCGTGGTGGCCCCATTGGTCAACCTGTACTCCACAGCGACAACGATGAATTTCATTGATTCTGGCACCAACTCTCAAACATACTCCTAAACAAAAAGTCGACCTGTCCAGTAACGTACCAATCGCCTCAGAAGGTAATGCATTCAACCAGTATCCCGACTCAGGCTCCATAGAGGCCATTAGACGAGCACGCTGTGCAGGATCGGAAGCAGAGTTCAAGAGGTTTAATTGAATCCGCCCGCACAGTATGTCATCCCAAGACCTCTGAGAAACCATGTTTGTCGGAACACTCGAATCTGGACCAAGCAAAGCAATCCATGCAGTCTTGGCATCGTCCATTCCACTGATCTCTGTGTCACCTAAAGAGGGACTGACAATTTTTTGGTACAGATCAATTGTAGAATGTACTGATGACAAGAAAGCAGGTAGAGCCACGTCAGATGGTTTGCGTACGCCCAAACCTCCAAACCGAACTGGTAGGGTAGCCTGATCCCAGCTTTTGTCATCAAATTTACAATTTAGAATTTGGCATAACGTATCTCGTATAATATTGTCTAAATCCTTCAAAGCTGAAACAAGCCTCCAAGTGTCGCAACATCTTAAAAAATATGTGAATTTGGGGACGAACAAACAGAATTTTATAATTGTATAGGCCAAATGGGGATTTATAGATTGTAAACGCTCCGAATATTGGTTGAATTTTGAAATTTTGTCTTGAATAAAACCTGGAAGGGAATTTTCGTTTAGAGGGGCACCAAGGAGACGAAGCGAATCATTATGTAGGACCGTAATGTTTGGTGCTATTTCGTTGAATTTATTAACAATTTCAGTTTTTTGTTCATCGGGCAGACAGTTTTTAATATATAATTCGCATTTATTAAAATTAAAATCTAGGCCGATGGATGAAAAAGATAATTTTAAATTTTGAAAATCATTTAATACTGTATTCGCATCGCCACCTATGGTCCCGTCATCTAGGTACCATACATTGAATTCAGAGGCGATTGATTCAATGTATGGATGGATAGCTAGGCTGAATATTGCTGGTCCTAGGGGATCTCCTTGTTGACAGCCGATACAAGATGAAATTAAATTTTCTTTGTATAATAATTTAGTTGGTTTACTATAACACTGCCAAATATAGTTTAAAATATGTGGAGCTTTCTTTTTAACTTCAGTCAACAAGGCTGCCCGATCCACTGAGTTGAATGCATTTTTAACATCCACCTTCAAAAGGACTTGGCCCGCCCCATGTGCGACGTAGGTGCGAGCAGAATGTACTGCAGCTTCACAGCCACCGCGTGTGCCAAAACCCAGCTGTTTTGGTTCAAAATATGTTGCAAGATCCGGTAGAATATACCTACAACAAATTTTTGACACTACGCGGCGAATCGTGTTGCCGACAGCGATTGGCCTTATACCACCGTCTTTTTTTTTTTTTTTTTTGCCAGTATCGTTCAAAATGGCGATCGTTAGTCATCGCCTACCCTGGTAAGAGGAAAAGGCATGAGTTTTAAGAAGTAAGCAGAAGAAAGAACATATGTAGAAGATTGCTCGTACATACATTTTCTCTGACTGGACTGATTCGAATTTATTTAAAGTATGCGTTTTAGAACTTATTTAGTGGTCAAAGTATTGTATTTAGTAGACTAGCTAGAATATGGAACGGAGTTAGGCCTGCCCCCATCACGTTGGTACACTTTCCAAGCAAAACGTGAATACTCTGAACACCAGGTGACAATATCACGTGATGTTCAGAAGTATAAGTACGTGTTTACTCACGATATTTTCCCTCACCGTTAACAACCATGATAAATTAACCACACATATGTCTTTTTAGAAAAGACAAATTGATGTAGGCCCGACCTGGGATTTTAACACAGTCGCTTGCACTTTAGCCGGATAATTAGATAATTACCTGAGGCATATACCCAATCCTGGGCCCAGGCACCCCACTGCCCGGACTGCCGGGCCGGCCACCCAGCACCCATATCTCTCCAGAGTTCAGACGCCGCCGGCCAACGATGCAAGATAGCAGTGTGGTTTTACCACATCCTGACGCACCCAGAAGACCGTAGCTGGAAAGGAAAAGATCAATTTTTACAAACGTATAAGTATAATAGAATACAAAAGATAACCCTTTATTGCACATCAAAAAGGAGAAACATTTACAAATACACAGAATAAATTAACAAAAATACAATAGGCGGTCTTATCACTAAAAGCGATGGATGTCCAACAACATGGTGAAACTACATACATACATACATATACTCACGGCTATAAATCCCTAGAAAGGGGTAGCCAGAGCTTTGGAATGAGAAATTTCTCAGCCACTTTTGGAAGTTGATTGGGGAAAGATGGTAATAATAAATGTTTTTGGTGACGGGTCTCATCACCACATCGCCCAAAAATCACTTAAAAAGACCCTTTACCCTTAGTCGCCTCTTACGATCACCCACGAGTAGAAATGGGGTAGTATTATTCTAAGCCGACACTACACGGCTAACCTAATAACTTATTAAAATTAAAAATAGTAAACTAATAACAAACGTATACAGTATACATTTGATACAATATCTAATCATATTAATAATAATTCATATTCGTTACATATCTATATCATTTTGTAATATGTAATATTTATTTTGTTATTGAAATTAAATAAGTTAGTTTTAAGTTAGCTTAATATCCTATTATGTTTTTTCTTTTTTTTGCCTTGTTTTGTGCATCTATCCAAATAATTAATTTATCTATCTCACCTTCCAAAGGTTGTCTGGAAGAGATCGCTTTTAGCGATAAGACCGCCAATTGTACCTCACTGTAAACTGTTTGATCATATTATTACTTTTGTAAATTTGTGTTTGATGTGCAATAAAGTGTTATTCTATTCTATTCTAATGTTAAGATAACCCGACAAATCACAAAAGACATAGAGTGAGAGTTAGGGTGATTCGTGAACAATGCGGTGTGCAAGATGCTACATACATACATATACTCGTGTCAGATATTCCCATTGGGCAGTTTTATCACCATTTCGTACAATCCTGGCAAACCTCTCTAGCTTCGTTTACCATCCATCTTTCTTCCTTTGAAGACGTCCATGGCCGAGTCACCTATCGACTAGCTTCTCGGATCAGAGGTTGCGGTTCGATCCCCGCTGAGAGCAACATTTATGTGATAATGATGGTTTCTTACGCCCGATTTCTGAATTGAATATTCAAGCTGAGAACGACTTAAGTATCGTTTTGTCTCATTCAGTTGTTAAGATTTTAATGCGACAGAACGATACTTTAGTTGTTCTCAGCTGGAATACTCAATTCAGAAATTGGTCGTTAGTCTTGGATGTTATTTATATGTGTATTATATAATATTAAATATATCGTCGAGTAGGTATCCCATAACACAAATTCTACTTCGTTTGGGGCTCACTTGATCTATATTATGTATAATATACATACATACATACATACATATACTCACGGCGATAAATCCCAGGAAGGGGTAGCCAGAGCTAAAGAATTACAAATTCCTCAGCCACTTTTGGAAATTTGAGTGGGGAAAAGATAGTAAAAATAAAAGTTGTTGGTGATGGGTCTCCAACCACATCACCCAAAAATCCCTTAAAAGCCCCAATACCGTTAGTCGCCTCTTACGTACACCCACCGGAAGAAATCACCAACAACCTTATTTCACCATCTTTTCCTCACGCAACTTTCAAAAGTGGCTGAGGAATTTCTAATTCCTTAGCTCTGCCTACCCCTTTAAGGGATTTATAGCAGTGAGTATATGTATGTATGTAAAATAATTCTAGTACCAATGATGTTTATCCGAAAAGATCAATTAGTCATTTACCAGTACGTGTGAGAAGATACTTTGGTGTAAACGCCTTTAATGCTGAGGTTTAGAGAAACGAAATATCGACCGCAAAGATTCCAAGCCACAAAGTACATATTCAAATGACAAAGATAAACAAAATGTTTGCCCTATACTATTTAAAACTAAGATTATATCATAAAATAGCGATGGACTGAACCGAACACAGATTTTAAGGACAGTTAGGCTATATATTTTTTTGTAAATTTGTGTTTGTAGTGATGTGTTTGCCGTGTAGTGTCGGCTTAGAATAGCACTACCCCATTTCTACCCGTGGGTGACCGTAATGGGCGACTAAGGGTATAGGGGCTCTTTAAGTGATTTTTGGGCGATGTGGTTGGAGACCCATCACCAAAAACGTTTATTATTATCATCTTTTCCCCAATCAACTTCCAAAAATGGCTGAGGAATTTATCATTCCAAAGCTCTGGCTACCCCGTTAAGGGATTTATAGCCGTGAGTATATGTATGTATGTATGAATGTTTGATGTGCAATAAAGAGTTATTCAATTCTATTCTAATCACAAAATATAACGTCCTTCAATACTCGAGCAAACCTTATGAAGGGTGATCTATGTAGTATTCCCGTTCAAAGCACTCATGCAACGTAATCTTCCGATGATTGCCTATCGCCCGATTTCTGAATTGAGTATTCAAGCTGAAAACGACTTAAGTATCGTTTTGTCTCATTCAGTTGTTAAGATTTCAATGCGACAGAACGATACTTAAGTTGTTCTCAGCTGGAATACTCAATTCAGAAATCGGGCGTATATCTTTTAAGTCACATCTAATTTCATGAACATTTTCATACACGCCATTTAATTCTTTGCACTTAAAACGCCAGCCTTGTAGCTATTCCCTTATTTAATTCATATGTTTTGCTAGGTTAGATTCACAGTGCTTGTCTACCTTTTCTTTTGTAGTCTTAGGTTTCCAACATAATACGTTAAATAATAATATAGCATTACCGGCTATGATGTTTAAGTGGCAATAACATTAATAGCTACTTTTTTTAGATATGCGTGGTCATGTAGTTACATAGAAAAAAATAGTAAATGTAATTGGTACTACTATCGATTAGTTAAGGAAAATTGTAGTTACATAAATCTTTGATTTGTACTGCAATTGAAAATCTATTTATTGAGAGGTTAAGACCCAACAATACGTGAAGTGGCTTAACTTTGAACTACTTTGCAACGAAAATATATGAATTTTCGAACACTTGTACTATTCAGGAATCGAAGCATTCGAAGAACATTCATCGTTTAAGAAGCTTCATATCTTTTTGTGGCCTTGTGCGAATACTATAGAAAATATAAGCTAGGATGGTAAAAACTATCATAAAATCTATTTATCTACTTTATTATAAGTAAAATTTATATACTAGCTTGTATTAGTAACTGAAACTAAGAACTAACGTTTATTTAGCTTAAATGTGTGTTTTCCGGAAACTTGTAATATAAAATATACTCTTTAGAGTTTATTCACATTTGTTTTTCCTTTGATAGTTATAACACTTAAACTGAGGATCCCATCATATATTTAATTCTTTTGTTTTATTATGTATTGTGCATATTAGTTATAATTATGTATATTAGTTCTTAAGATATGCAAAAACACCATAAAAAAGCTTTAACCATCAGGTGACAGAATGTGTCTTTGTTTACACAGCGCGAAGCTATAATTTGGGTTTTCACACAAATCTCGTGACTTTTGAGTCGATGATAGGTATTGTGAAACAATGGTGGCACGTGCCAAAGCAAATCTAATACAAACAATAAAATACGGGTCAAACAAACAATCAAAGATGTATCCTTAGATGTATATGTAATAGGTAATTAAAAAGCAACAATGGGAATTAATTGTATGGAGTGTTTCCATTCTGTTTAATGGAATTTCCAGTTTTGATCGCTTTGTGCTTTTCAAGTGAACTCAACGTTTACGATGGAAAACTGAGAAAGAGTGGAAGAGGTACTTTATATTTAATTTATTGAGTATTATGTATTGTTAAAGATAGTTATCGGTGAGTTAACGGTGAGGGAAAACATCCGAAACTTTGAACTTACATAAATATTTAACGTGATGAAGACATTGAAAGAAGAGTGAAAAAGGGTAATGCAGTAAATGGAGCAATGAATAGCCTAATGACCTGTCAATCGGTGTCTGAAAAGGCCCGAATGGCTGTGCATGATGCTGTTCTTGTTCCTACGCTTATGTATGGAAGCGAATGTTGGGTGTGGCAGAAGAAGCATGAGAGCAGAGTGAATGCAGTAGAGATGAGGTCCCTCAGAAAAATTTGTAGTGTTATTCGTGAAAAGTGTGGTGTGAAAGATGATATTGTAAGAAAGATAGAAAAAGGAATGTTGAGATGGTTTGGGCACATAAAGAGGATGGATGATAGAAAATTGGTAAAAAGGATCTATAGAGCTAGTGTGGATGGTAATGTTAGTAGAGGACGACCACGGAGAACACACTTGGACCAAATTGAGAGTGTGCTCAAAAAGGCTGGCGTCCGAAGTATGAAGAACAAAAGAGCATGTATGAAAAGATTGATGGATGTAAACGAAGCTAGAGAGGTTTGTCAGGATCGTACGAAGTGGCGATCGATAGTCTCTGCCTACCCCAATGGGAATTAATGGCGTGAGTATATGTATGTATGTATGTATGTAATATTTTACCTTTAATGGCAAAACACTTTCGAAGGTATATATATATATATATATATATAAATTCACGCCTTTAGTTCCCATTGGAGTAGGCAGAGACTATCGATCGTAACTTCGTACGATCCTGACAAACCTTTCTAGCTTCGTATACATCCATCAATCTTTTCATACATGCTCTTTTGTTCTTCATACTTCGGACGCCAGCCTTTTTGAGCACACTCTCAATTTGGTCCAAGTGTGTTCTCCGTGGTCGTCCTCTACTAACATTACCATCCACACTAGCTCTATAGATCCCTTTTATCAATTTTCTATCATCCATCATTTTGAAGATAGAATGGCTATAATAACGTATACAACAAAATGCGATAAGAAAAAAGAAATGAGTAATAAGCCGTTAATTATAATTGAAAGTAATGAACTTTAATATGATCATTACATTACGTGGTAATTGTGATAATAGTTACTTAATAAATATCTAATTTGCGTTTATATTTTATTCCTAGAAACAATTTAACATTATATTGAAATCATTCAGATGGAGCTGATTCAAAAACGAAATTTGACATCAATTTGAGCCTTGTAGTGCCGGCTTAGAATATCCCTTTCTACCTGCAGGTATCGTGAGAGGCGACTACTGGTATGGGGCTTTCTAAGTGATTTCGGACGATGCGGTTGTAGACCCATCACTAATGATACATTATTTTTACCATCTTGGGATTCTTGATGAGAACTTGCGCTGGTTTTGATAATATCAAAGCTATTAAGATTATTTACTGCTCGTTTGTTAGGAGCCATTTAGAATACGCGTCGCAAGTGTGGAACCCGAATTATAACATCTATATTCGGCGTATCGAGGGTATCCAAAGGAGGTTCCTTCGATATGTTGATTACAAAACGCGACAATATACAGCCGGTTACCATCAGAGATGCATTCGATATCATTTCTTGCCCCTTGAAGCCAGGCGCCATATAAGTGACATGTGTTACTTGTTTGATATTGTTAGAGGAGTAGTGGATTGTCCCGAGTTGCTTAGCAAAATTTACTTACGCACCAACCAAAAGGCCTTAAGGAAACGACCCGTCTTAAGTGTCCCAAAAGCTAATACCAATTATAGGCGTAACTCATTTTTATTACGTGCATGTACTAAATTTAATGAATCAATAGTTGATTTAGATATTTTTGATACAAGCACTACAAGAGTAAGAAAATTATTAACTAATTTACATTTCGGCCAATAATTCCTACACTAACCTCAACATTATTATTATTTAATTTCTACCTAAATCTTTTAGTTCTGTAAGTATTATGTATTTTTTCTATAGGTGAAGATTTGTAAATGGCATTGTGTATTCATAATTAGTATTATATTGTTTGTATTGGTCTGTTAATCTTCCAAAGAAAAAAAAAAAGAAAAAAGAAAAAAAAGATTGTCCCCTATCAACTTCCAAATGTGGCTGAGGAGTTTCTAGCTCTGAAGTTCGGGCTACCCCTTTTTGGGACTTAAAGGCTAGGATATATAGTATATGTATGTATGTACGACATCAATTTGTCAGCAATGGAGGCTAAATAATACGAGGATCAGCTTGAACTGTAGATTCCAAGAGCGAAACACTTGTATGGGACAAAAGGTACCTTAGTTTTCTTTATGAAAAAATTACATACAAACCTCAAAATCAATAACTTTTAGCTATTTTAGGAATTTGAGTGGGGAACGGATTGCAATTCAATTGTTGTTGGTGACACCTTACCAACCGCATCGTACAACTTGAAAAGCTAAATTAAAAAGCCCTCATGTCCTGAGTCACCTCTTACGAACACTCACGGGAAGAAGGGGGTTAGTGTTATTTTAAACCGACATTAGTTATTTGTTTAATAATATCGATTTCTTTTATGTAAAAAATAATAATATTTTATGTAAGGTAACTTTTCAATTAACTTTTTAAAGCAAAACTCGATACAAAATCTCGTTTTTGCTAAATGAAGCTTTTTTTATCTTAAAAGCTTATCAAAGTCATTTCGTTTTTATACGTTCCAGCACATTTCAGAATCAACGAATTTTTATCTTTGTCCCGTATTAGCGATTGGATTACCCATTACGTAGTAACCTTTTGTACGATGAAACCTGCTATCTGGCCCGAGAATCACAGCTGAAATACTATAAAACGGTTGGCAGTATGTACATCTATGTATACAGTCTACAACTAGGTCTCATCTTTAGCCAATTGACGTCCTCTGCTGCGGACATAGGACTCCCCCAAAGATCTCCACAACGATCGGTCCTGCGCTGCCCTCATCCATCGGTTTCCCGCGACCTTCACCAAGTCGTTGGACCATCTTGTGGGAGGTCAACCTACACTGCGTCGTACAGCTATACTTCTAGCTATATCTTAATTACTATACTAAATAGTAACGTTAACGTTAACTAAAAAGTTACTAAGTTGGATCAATGATCCGAAAAAATCTCTCGAGCTTTTACATTCATCAATCTTTTCATTCACATCTATTTTCTAAGGCCTGCAAAAGATTTTCTCATGTTAAATTGAACTAGCTACCTTACAAATATCTTCAGTGTCAGATAAAAATACGACCAAAACGTTTTCAAACGAATGTGCTACGGTTACGTGTAATATATAAAATTTTCACAAATAGGGATTTTGCGCCACTTTATGCAATCCCTAGGTGGCCGTAACGTGGTCCCATTTATCATGCACCTTTCTTAAGCCCTATGAATGAAAGCGTAAACTAGTCCCGACTAGATTCCCGTAAGCCCTATCGATTTACTTTTATGTTCCCTTAAGGAGTCATTTTTTTACTATTACCGTGATTCGCCCTTTTTACTGACAGTTTAAAAAGATACGATTTTAGAATAACATGATTGTTTTTCAAATAATATAGTAATTATTATTAATTGCGCAATTGAACTTTAATGTTTATAAGTAATCCGTGATCCATCCCTTTCCGTTGATGATGTACGAACGTTGAAGGAGTGGAGCTATTTAATTGCTTGGGGAATATTAGTCCTTACATACATACATGCCGTGTAGTGCCGGCTTAGAATATCGCTACTCCTTTCTACCCACGGGTGTCGTAAGAGGCGACTAAGGGTATTGGGGCTTTTTATTGGATTTTTGGGCGATGCGGTTGGAGACCCATCACCAAAAACCTTTATTTTTACCATCTTTTCCCCACTCAACTTCCAAAAGTGGCTGAGTAATTTATAATTCCTTAGATAAAAGATAAAAAAGATAAAAAATATTTATTTCAAAATAAAAAGAATTGTTCTCTATTTTTTGAACGTCACAAACTTACGTATAAGTTAAATTTTACTCTACTGACTCTACTTCGGATTCGGAAGGTGTATTGTTGCGAGAAGAACCCGTAAGAAACTCAGCAACACACATCTTTTCTTAGTCAAATTACAATATTGGTGTATGTCTGGAAATATCCTGAATAGAGCCCTGGTGACACCAAGCAGTTTCATCTATCATATAATCATTTAAACTGTAATAAGCTTTTAAATGAAGACTGCGTTTTATAATTACTTTGAATTTCTTTTCTGTTAGATTCAAAATGTCATCAGGTATTTTATTATAAAATTTTACGCATAACCCCATAAAAGATGTATTTATTTTTGACAATCTGTACTTTTGAATTGAAATTTTATTATTATCTCTAAGACTTCTAGTATGTCTGTCACAGTTTTTGGAAAATGCTTTCAAATTTTTTCTCACATACATGATGTTTTCATAAATATATTGACATGGCAGTGTCATTATATTTATGGTTTTAAACAATTCTCTAAGGGAATCTCGTGAACCTAAATTATAAATAGCTCTTATTGCTCTTTTCTGTAAAATGAATATTGACCCAACATCAGCAGCTCTGCCCCAGAGTAAAATGCCATAAGACATGATGCTATGAAAATAACTATAGTAAACTAAACGAGCGGTCTGTACATCAGTTAAATGTCTTATCTTTCTAACGGCATAGGCAGCACTGCTTAGCCTGCCAGCTAGCGCGCTAATGTGGGGTCCCCATTGGAGCTTTGAGTCCAGATGTATCCCTAAGAAAACTGCGCTATCCGTAAATGGTAATTTTTCATTATTTAATGTAATTTCATTATCAACACTTTTAACATTTGGTAATGCAAATTTAATACATTTGGTTTTTTTGGCATTTAGTACAAGATTATTTGAAGCAAACCATGTTTGAATTTGGGAAACTGCATTATTTACATCGTCAATATTTTCCGAATTCCTTTTAACGTCAAAAATTAAAGAAGTATCATCAGCAAATAATACTATTTCAGACCTTTTCTCGACCATGAACGGCAAATCATTAATATATACTAGAAACAAAAATGGGCCTAATATAGATCCCTGTGGAACACCCATTTTTACATGAGTTCCAGATGATTTTATTTTATCGATTTGCACTTTTTGTATTCGATCTGAGAAGTAGGACTTTATTAATTTAAGTGCGTCACCTTCGATGCCATAATGTCCCAATTTTATGAATAAAATATTATGATCTGCACAATCAAAAGCCTTTGTAAGATCGCAGAACAAACCGATTGCATCATTCTTAAGTTCCCACGAACCAAAAATATGTTATTAGCTCTGGTTACCCCTTCTAGGGAAATATAGCCGTGAGTATATGTATGTACATACATACATACATACATATTCTCACGCCGTTAGTTCCCATTGGGGCAGAGACTATCGATCGCCACTTTGTACGATCCTGGCAAGCCTCATTCAGATTCATCAATTTTTTCATACATGCTCTTTTATTCTTCGTACTACGGACACCTGCCTTTTTGAGTACATTTTCTATTTGATCCTAATGTGTCCTCCGAGGCCGTCCTCTACTAACATTACCTTCCACATTGGCTCTATAGATCTCTTCTACAATTTACTGTCATCCATCCTCTCTATATGCCTAAACAATCTTAAAATTCCTTTTTCTATCTTTCTTACAATATCATATTTTACACCACACCTTTCACGAATCACGTCATTCGTCACACGATCACAGTTCTTTTATTTTAATAACTCATCTCCATTTAACTTTTAAAAGTTGTTGAAGGATTTCCAATTCTAGAGCTTTGGCCTTTCTTTTAATTTATAATCATAATTAATTAAATAAACAAGGATGTTTTTATTTGACCAACATAATTATACGTGTTATGGTATTTCATCCAACGCATAAAAAACATTTATTACGTTTTGACATATTTTTTGTGATATTAACTTAATGCAAACTTACATTAACCTAAACCATTGGCGTAACTTTTACTCCTTACTTCACAAAAAACCATTTGTCTAAAAATCTACTTAATAAACCAATAGCATATCAAACTTACATGGCTCCCTTAGGCACAGTCATATTGAGCCCATCTAAAATGATATTAGGGCTCTTAGAAGACCCATATCTCTTATGCGCCCTCCGGACACACACAGCCTGTTGCCTTCTAGAGTGCACTGTACTCTGTTGAGTCTTGAATTGCTTCTGTCTTCTCGCTGCCAGTTCTTCTTCAATCGTTGCTATGGTGATTGGGTGGTCAGGGACTCTGACATCTTCCATTGATATCGTGGCCCCTTCATTATCGTAGCCTGGCATTTTCTGGAATGGAGAATGTAAGTTTAAATATGGAGAAGGGGAGATCATAGGTTTGGCGAAGAATAATGAAATGTTACGATTCCTCAATGGAAGATCTAACAGATAGTACATACATACATACATATACTCACGGCTATATTTCCCTAGAAGGGATAACCAGAGCTAAGGAATTATAAATTCCTCAGCCACTTTTGGAAGTTGAGTGGGGAAAAGATGGTAAAAATAAAGGTTTTTGGTGATGGGTCTCCAACCGCATCGCCCATAAATCCAATAAAAAGCCCCAATACCCTTAGTCGCCTCTTACGACACCCGTGGTTAGAAAGGGGTAGCGACATTCTAAGCCGGCACTACACGGCACTAACAGATAGTATAAATTCAAAAATAGATTCGTGATGGTCCAATGGGTAGAACGCCCGCCCGTCAATACACACAGACGTGAGTTCAAATCCTGGTTAGGGCCTATAACAATTTGTCTTTTGTATGGGTAGTTAATTAATTTATCATGGCTGTTAACGGTGAGGGAAAATATTGTGAGGAAAACCACATGGCTAAATTGTACTTATTCATGTGACAGTGTATTCGTAACTGTCCAATGCATTGCAATGCATGAATTGATTTGATTTTTCAAGCATTGATATGACCTAACTTTTATAAACACATAAATGTAATTCAATATAAAAAGTTTTAATCATTGTATAGATCTTAAAATGGGTAGCTCGTCTCTTTGTAATCTGTAATTTACATAACGTCCACTTAAAGATTCCCGTACAAAATCCACAGGGTGTCAGGATAGAGCAGTTTTATAATTTGACAGCGCAATACTATTTCTATTTTATTTCTGATAACAGTATTTTATGTAGAGATCTTGAACGTGATTTTTCCGTCATCGAATAAGTTTTAAAAACCTTTTAATATTATTAACATAACATACATTTATCACAGTATGATGACGTTTATATTTCCCTATAAATATTCATTTGAAATCATCATTAAAAACAATATCAGTAAGGTCGTATTAACTCGAAGCCTTCCTGTCAAATGACAATAGGGATCAAAGGTGTTGTAAGTAATAAATAATTACGAGTATGTATTTCTATAAATATTATACAAGGACATCTCATATATGAGATGAGGAAGTTTCTGAGACTTACCAGTTTTGTTGATAAAAAATATGTATGAGAGATGTTAATGATGACTTTTTTGTTGGCCCGCTGTTATTTCGTTGTTTTAAGATAATGGCAGATGAGTAAGGACTTAGTGAAATCAATCATGTAGGTTTATAAGTAAAATCATTATGTTTCCTATTCAACTTATACTTATTATCATGAAGAATAAAAGACCATGTATATGAAAAGATTACATACATACATACATATACTCACGGCTGTAAATCCCTAGTAGGGGTTGCCAGAGCTAAAGAATTAAAAATTCCTCAGCCACTTCGTAAGTTGAGTGGGAAAAGATGGTAATGTATAATGATGGTAATGTAATGTGTTGTGGTTGTTGGTAATGGGTCTCCAACCGCATCGGCCAAAAAATTCCTTAAAAAGCCCCAATACCGTTAGTCGCCTCTTAAGTACACCCACCGGAAGAAATGGGGTAGTGCTATTCTAAGCCGACACTACACAGCATTATGAAAAGATTGATGGATGTAAATGTAGTCAGAGCGGTTTGTCAGGATCGTACAAAGTGTAAATAATGGCATGAGTAGAGTTAGTATGTACGTTATTCTCGCGGTTTAATCCCATAAAGGTGTTACTTTCTGGTGGTTTATTTTCAATTGTAACCAAAAACAACACGTGGCGTATTTTTCAATCGCTTTACCTCCTCATATTTACTTAATAACATTCTTATTGGGTGTTATTCAGCGTTGAGGACTAAGGAAAAGATCGCCATGTTAACACATTTTTCTACAGTTTCTTTGCAATAACAACTAACTTGCAAAATAAAGGCGTGAAGATGTATGTTTGCAGAAGATCGGTCGAGATTCGATGATTCCAAAGCTCTGGTTAACCATTAATTATTTTTGGTCTTGCACTTTTGGCATCCAATGGCTTCCCATTTGCTTAAATATGTTGAACGTTTCTTGTGGTTAAATTATTATAGTTTACTGAGAGTTCGCTCGACCTCATGCAATCTGGCCGCAAAGAATTGCGCCATAGTAAAAAAAATAAGAATGTTGTGAATAGCAATCCAGCTTTACACTGGTAGTCAATGCAATTTTGGTACTCAGAACTTACGGCATTAATTCCCATTGGGGTAGGCAGAGACTATTGATCCCCACTTTATACATACATACATACATATACTCACGCCATCAGTTCCCATTGGGGTAGGCAGAGACTATTGATCGCCACTTCGTACGATCCTGACAAACCTCTCTAGCTTCGTTTACATCCATCAATCACACTCTCAATTTGGTCCAAGTGTGTTCTCCGTGGTCGTCCTCTACCAACTGTACCATCCACACTAGCTCTGTAGCTTTTACCAATTTTCTATCATCCATCCTCTCTATGTGCCCAAACCATCTCAACATTCCTTTTTCTATCTTTCTTACAATATCATCTTTCACACCACACTTTTCACGAATAACACTATTTCTCACTCGGTCACATAATCTAACATTACAAATTTTTCTTAAAATTTAACTTTAACTTTATACTATACTGGCAAACCTTTCGTGTTGCATTTTCATTCGTCACGCGCGCTTTTTGAGCACACAGCACACTGATAGCTCAATGGGTAGAGCACCGCTTATCGTGCAAACGATAACGGTTCAAATTCCGAGTCAGGTCACAAAACGCAAAAATCAAAACTTTGACACTCTGAACACCAGATGACAATGTCACGTGATATTCAGAAGTATTAGTACGTCTGCCAACCCCTTCGGGGATATACGGCGTGAACGTTTCAGTTTTGAGTTTGAGAGTTGTCGTCTTTTACTGATTACCTACGTAAATGAATCCCATTCCTTATACACATTTAGTTTAAGGTGGTTATTTTTGTATTACAATGGAATACTCCATTTTTATTTATCTGCTAGTTTTTTCTTCAAACTAATTCTTGGCGCATCATTCAAAAGCCGTATGATACTGTTCTTGTACTTATTGTCATTATAAAGCTATAAATTTATAAATTTAGCTGAGTTATCTAAATAGAACATATTTCACGTATTTCAAAACGTGCTTGCGAGTAAACAATTCATTAATATAAACCTCACTATGTTATTGGTTGTAAATTAACTTTATTCCTTGTATTATATAGTTATACTGTGTTTAGTACTGTGTTTAGTAGTGGTTCAGAAGGTGAAAATATTTTTATGGTAAAGTTCCATTGTTTTTATGTTGTTTTTATGTTATGGTAGGTTTATAAACTGTCTGTATTAAAATAAGTTTTTCAATAATACAAGTATTGGACTGAAAACGCTTTGTAAATCTACTTTTTTTTAAAAATACATCAGGTTTACTAATTTAGAGTTGTGTTTTGTAATAATATTAATAAAAACATAGGTATAGCACTACCTATGTTTTTATTAATATTATTACAAAACACAACTCTAAATTAGTAAACCTGATGTATTTTTAAAAAAAAGTAGATTTACAAAGCGTTTTCAGTCCAATACTTGTATTATTGAAAAACTTATTTTAATACAGACAGTTTATAAACCTACCATAACATAAAAACAACATAAAAACAATGGAACTTTACCATAAAAATATTTTCACCTTCTGAACCACTACTAAACACAGTACTAAACACAGTATAACTATATAATAGTTGTGTTTTGTAATAATATTAATAAAAACATAGGTAGTGCTATACCTATGTTTTTATTAATATTATTACAAAACACAACTCTAAATTAGTAAACCTGATGTATTTTTAAAAAAAAGTAGATTTACAAAGCGTTTTCAGTCCAATACTTGTATTATTGAAAAACTTATTTTAATACAGACAGTTTATAAACCTACCATAACATAAAAACAACATAAAAACAATGGAACTTTACCATAAAAATATTTTTAATCAGAAGAAAATTAAAATTTCAATAATAAAAGAGCATGTATGAAAAGATTGATGAATGTGAACGAGGTTTGCCGGGATCGTACAATAAAGCGATCAATAGTCTCTACCTACCCCAATGGGGACTAACGGCGTGAGTATGGGCGAGCGTGAGGTTTATGTATAATCCTAACGTAACTAAAAACACGCAGTCAGTCTTCATCTCGAAGTCTTTTTACTAACAATAAAATTTTATAAGCCAGTATCAAACAAATTGCTGTGTAGTGTCAGCTTAGAATAGCACTACCCCATTTCTTCCGGTGGGTGTACGTAAGAGGCGACTAACGGTATTGGGGTCTTTAAGGGATTTTTGGGCGATGCGGTTGGAGACTCATCACCAACAACCTTTATTCTACCATCTTTTCCCCACTCACATTTTCAAAAGTGGCTAAGGAATTTCTAATTCCTTAGCTCTGGCTACCCCTTCTATGGATTTATAGCCGTGAGTATATGTATGTTTGTATCAAACAAATAACCATCTTCATTAAATACTGATTTCTTAAATGCTCAACGAACTGGTTTTTTACGAAGGTCGCTGGGTTTTGCCGAAGTAAAAGTTATGACTGATACAAAATATTCCACTTAACGCTGACGGGTCGGAAATCATTATTCTATAAATAGCAAAATACTTTAAAACTTTAATTCAACATGAAAATATAAAGCCGATAAACAAACGCGGAAATAAATGTATAATGTGTATAGAACTAATGGTTTATATTGAAAAGTATCCTTATATATTAAAATATTCATTGTTTTGTAAATAAAGACTTAACTTGAATGGAAGAGGTACACACTACTTGACAACACATTTAAGTATCGTATTCCAGTGTTCAGTAGGTGCTATCCTTAGCATCATGAGTAAAACAGATACAGACACGTATTGATTTGATCTTTGATCAAAACCGAAATTTCGTTTGCAACTCGCAATCCGCCTACTGAGCAACTACGATTTTTTCTGTACCTTTTATGTACGAATGTCACATGGCTAAGTACTTAGAACTAAGATATTTGATTTTTTTCGCAAAGATTTCCCTCACGAATATTACAATGTCATCTAACTAAGTATGACTTAGCCACTTCAGTCAATTATTTTGAAAAATAAATTACACATATAACTCAAAATGAAGAACTTTTGCTTGTTCATATTCTATATTGTAGTTGTTGTAAGTGAAAAAACATTAAAAACTGTTGAAATTATTAAGAAGCGAAAATGTACCTACCAGTAATGTTACAAACAACTTACGGAAAACTTTAAGTATTATTGATAGACGCATTTTGTACAGACTCTCGACACCACTCTGAACTTTAAACGAAACAGAATTTTGATTGTTTCTATAAAAATTTAGGAACGTGCAAATCTTTTAAAAATTGTATCGCATTTTTTTAATTATTTGAAACCTTTTTTGTTTGTCTTTTCTCACCATATATATAAAACTAAAGATTTGGTTTTACACGGATTTCTAAATAATCTTTAAGCAAATAATTCTTTAAATACTTTATTATTAGAAAATCATTTTGCAAAATATTGTATTTGTTTGTGAAATATCTTACCTATATTATTTGAATAGAAGGCAACATAACCCATCCGATAGAGTTTTGAATCTCGATGTTTCCTTCAATTTTCTTACCTCAATCATTTTCAATGCCAACATGCAAACTTAACGACTTGAGGTTAAAAGAAATATGCAAAATAATTTCCTATAGACAACTACATTTCCTTGACAATACAATGAAATATAATTTAGTAGCAAAAATAACAAAAGTAAGAATCCAATGGGGTCATTTGATTTTGTTACTTTTTATTTCCTTATCTTATGTGCGGTTTGCCGTGTAGTGTCGGCTTAGAATAACACTACCCCATTTCTACCCGTGGGTGATCGTAAGAGGCGACTAAGGGTATAGGGGCTTTTTAAGCGACTTTTGGGCGATGTGGTTGGAGACCCGTCACTAAAAACATTTAGTATTACCATCTTTTCCCCAATAAACTTCCAAAAGTGGCTGAGGAATTTCTCATTCCAAAGCTTGGCCAACCTGTTAAGGGATTTATAGCCGTGAGTATATATATGTATATATTTATGTGCGGTTTAGAAAAGCTTGGTGAAACGTAGTTTAGTTATGTGTATTGGGGATTTTTAAACTGTTTGGTTAAGATGTGGCATCGCCAACCATATTTTTTTAAACATTTTATCCTTACTTAGTTACAAAGGTAGAAACGAATTTCTACTTCTAAAGTTATTGCTACCCCTTTTTGGGATGTCCGCGAGAATATGTACGTGAGTATTATAAGTGCGGCTTCACCATGACTTTATGTGCGCTGGCAGCTGAGGCATGCCCTGGCAGGGCAAAGGTACCTAAGCTAAATCGGATCGAAAATCAAACTTTTGTAATTTTTATTTATTTATTTATTCGTTGACCACCAACAGCAAACACAACAAACATGGCACAGTATACAATTGTTTTACAAAGCCTATGACAGGTGAACACAATTACCGGTTCAAAACAAAAGAGGAACGAAATTAAGGCGTTATTACTCATAAATAAAAGATGTTATTAAAGGAAAGAAAAATTTCGACACTGGCGGGGTTCGAACTTGATGATAATGAAGGAAATGTATATAGGTATGTGTGTGTGTGTGTGTTCGTGTATGTGTGTATGTATGTTTTACTTATTATATTATATACTTATACTGGTTAACTTTGACTTGTTTTTAATAATGTTTCTATAACATTCTTACGAAATTCAAATCTGTTTGAAAAAAAAGGGTCCAAATCACTAAAGTTAAGTAATAGTTTATTGTTAATTAAACACCAACTTTAAGTGTTCGTGCAGTTTTTATGCTTTTGTGTTTAACAAGTAATACAAATGCAAGCCACCAAATAATAACGTTATCTAAACTGAGCGAGGTGTTGTAATATTTCGAGAGGAATCGCTAACAAAAGCCGATGTAAGTGCTGAGGTCACGTCATTAAGACTCATCAGTTGTGTTTTAAGTATTTGGCAATAGCTTTTTGTGCTATTGAAGACATTCTACATCTTTGAGGTTTTGGTTGTTCGGTTATAACGGTTATTAAAAATACCACACCTTTATAAACATTGGGATATTTCGAATAGGGAATTGAAATAAATTCAGGTTATAAAAACAATGCGTAGATTTTATACAAATTTTACTTGCTTAGTAATATTGGCACGAAATAACTCAAAGTTTTATCAAGTTAAAAAAGGAAATTAAACAAAATGAATGTCTTTTACAAACTTTTTCTCAACTGACTTCCAAAAAAAGCTAACGGATTCCTTTTTGCTGCTGTGTAGTGTCGGCTTAGAAAAGCACTACCCCATTTCTTCTGATGGGTGTACGTAAGAGGTGACTAACGGTATTGGGGCTTTTAAGGGATTTTTGGGCGTTGCGGTTGGAAATTTTACCATCTTTTCCCCACTCAAATTTCCAAAAGTAGCTGAGGAATTTCTAATTTCTTAGCTCTGGCTACCCCTTCTAGGGATTTATAGCCGTGAGCATATGTATGTATTCCTTTTTCTGAAACTTTTCTACACCTTTTTGGGTTTAGTAACCACGAGTAAGTCGTAGTAGGAGATCGAAATGTTCCATTGTTCTCTCACTGACTTCAAAAAACCGCAGTACACTATTTACTTTATGGAGTTGATTGTTATAAATAATAAGGAAATAGATATTTTTAAGTTAAGTTTATAAATTTCACAAGATAAGAATATTAATATAAGCAAAATTTAATCGTATTGGGTCATGTCTGTAAAGATATAACTACGTAAGTAAATAAATGTACACCTGACTTCGCAAAACAGACAAACAAATTCAAATTGCAGCTCAAAAGTATCCAAAAATTTCAAAATGGCGCAATCGTATCTCATGACGAGAACGTAAAATTAGCACCCGGTTTCGACTGTTATGACATTGTCCAGTGCGGTCAAGGTCGGCAGGTGCCTCATCATCTTCAGAAAGAATCAATAATTGCAAACAAAACACGATTTTTTACTTATTGTGAATAATTGGTTGCAACGGGTTTTATTTCATGCTAATTATGAATTAAATTTAAATTATTTTGTACTGTGAACGAGGATTGTGGACATAAGTATAGGTAGGTAAATAAAAAGGGGAAAAGTTAAATTAAACATGGATAGGTACACCACAAATACATCATTTTCTAAATATCATCATCATCAGATTCATAGATTGTAAGTAAAACAAAAAAGCAAGGAGCACATGCGTACGGTTCACAACCAGAACTATTTAAAAAATATAATCTAAAATGCATAAATATAAACATTAATCTTAATTGCTTTGACATAAAACAGCCCCGACTCTAAATCATGCGTATCAAATTTTACAAAAAAACCACCAGTAGTATAGTGTATAACCGGACCCATCATCATGACAGCAAATAAGTTATGAGTAAGAATAAGATGTGTCAGTAACCTCACTTGGGTGAGAACAACAAGAGCATGATTCGGAATTCCCCATCTAAGTTGGTGCGAGTCATTTAATAAATTATTATTGATATTAAGAAAATTGCAATTGCGTTAGGCACAAGTTGAGGATTTTGATTAAATTATCATTAAACTATTTACATTTAAGTAGCCTTACTTTTTTTTTACTTTATGGGCATTTAGCCAGATAATGTCTGATCAAAATCTGCCTGTTCCGTTCCGCGATTCGAGCCGAGCCGTTCAAGGAGTAACCGGATGATAAACACAAAGAAGATAAAATACATACAAACATACAATATACTCAAGGCTCTTAATACCTAAAAGGGGTAGCCAGAGCTTCGGAATAAGAAATACCTCAGAAATACCACTTGTGGAAGTTGAGTGGGGAATAGATCGTAAAATTAAGGTTGTTGGTGACAGGTCTCTAACCGCATCGCTCAAAACCGACTTGTTAAGCCCCTATACTTATAGTCGCCTCTAACGTAAATCCACTGGAAGAAATAAGGTAGTAACCTAAGCCGAATTAGTAATTCTAAGCCGACACCACAGCCTTAGCACAAAATGTATTTGCTATAACTATAACATGTATGCATAAAAAATCATTTTCATTTAGTAGAAAACGGTAAATATTCTACATTTTTATTTATTTATAAATGTGCATAAAGTTGAAAGATTACAAGGTTTCATTAAATACCTTGATGCTTCTTTTAGATTTTATAAAAAAAACTCTTACATATTTTCATCAATGCTAGTTTTGTAGGAGGCGAATATAAGGGAACTTATACCTCTTATTCTACCCCTTCCTAAAATTTATTTGAAATCGGTGCCAAATTTGGTTGAAAGCGGTCGAACCGCTCCAAAGGAGTTAGATCACAAAGAAGTGGCCTACCCGCGTATAATAGCTTCGCTCGATTTCGTCTCGCTCAGCTCAACAAGTGTCTGTCCAGGTGCAATATTTGCCACTGATTTGCACACGTCTCAACATGGCAAACATACAGCCAGGTTAAATAAACTCATTAAGAGATTCCAAGAAAATCCTTGGATTAAGTTTCAGTCAATGCCTAAGAAGTTGCCCTTAACACTAAAACCACCGGAAATGCCTTACTGGTTAGTGTTTTATTAAACTGGTTTTACCCGATTAGATTAAGTTGGAGAGGCCGTGTTTTAGTTGTTTACTTATTTTGATTGGTCAAACTTTACATAGTTAGTATATTTTTACTGTGTATTGAAAATTACAGTTTTATTGTTTTTGCTCTGTTTATACTTGTTTATTACTAATAAATAAAGAATAAATAAAGGAAAGAAAAATTTCGACACAGGCGGGAATCGAACCCGCGACCTCGGGTATACGGGTAGGAAACGCAAACACTACTTAAACGTGTAAAAGAAATAAAGGATAGAAGAATTTCGCGCTGGCAGCCATTGACACGGTGGCTCAATTGGCAGAGCGTCGGGGCGTATACCCGAGGTCGCGGGTTCGATTCCCGCCTGTGTCGAAATTTTTCTTTCCTTTATTTATTCTTTATTCATTAGTTATAATCCCCACATGACGTTTTCATGAACAAAAAAGATTTAAATTATACTTGTTTATACTGCCTCCGAGGACTAGCTGTACGTTCAGCTAACAATCCGGAGTGTCAGATTCTATGCCCAGAATTCACAAATGAAATTCATTTAGATTTAACCCATTCAGATAGAAAAATTAAGATAAATCCAAGCTTTTACATAATATATGATAAGTATAAATATGTCTTAGTTCAGTCTTTCAAATCTAATTTGTTCTGTACAAACTTTATTTTTTTTTTGTTTTACCATCATACTACTGGAGGCAAAAACAGGTCATGAGGTTTTTGAATACAAAAACTAAACGATCCCTCGATTATTATTTTTTGCGTTTATGTCGTCTTCATTTAACTACCTCATTTCTGATCGGCCAGATCTATATGTCTCCTTGTAGTGTCAATTAGACAGTAAATTAGCGAAAAAAATGATTGGGAACTACAAGCCTTAAATAAACAACCGATTATTGTTTTCAAAAATAGTTATTGTAGCCTAAGAATTAACGATATTGTTTTAAGTTGAAAGAAGAAAATATGTTATGTTATGATATGATCAAAGAAAATTTTATTGAGAAATGATTTCCAACCTTCCTATTAAATAACCGGCTAAAATAAAAAAAAATGTCGTCTGTCAAAGTTTACAATTGAACAAATATAAATGGAATAATTCTATTTAAAACTTTTTTAAACTTAAAATAATTACTTCTGCTATTAGTTATAAATATTATGTTTGAAATCAAGTTGCAAAAATAAGTGTAGGACAAAGAACTAAAACGCAATGACAAGATAACAGTCAATTATAATTTTTACGACTTGTCTAATACACGTGAGTTTAATTACAATATCTCATTAAAGATTCTAATATAATTGGATAGTTATAAAAGGTTATCGATATTAAATTTTTATGAGCGTTTAACATTTATTGATGGTATTAATTTAAATTACCATTAAATCTAATCCGACGAAATCATGTGAAATATTCTTAATTTTGACGTTTTGTCTGTGCTCTTAACTTTAAAAAGGGATTGTGAAGACTAATAAATTTCAGTGATGCCATTTAATTACGACTTGTAATATTTTTATATATAGATTACTTTATTTAAATTCCAAATCAGTAAATTTTTGCTGCTTTTTTATGGAATTAACAACATTTTATAATACATTTATTTATTGGATGCGTTTTTCCACAGATCTAATAATGTTTTTTTTTGTATATGCTTATAGGATATCTAGTAATAATTTAAGTTCGCAATTCAACAGTTGGTTATTGTAAGCTAAAATGATGACCATGATAAATAATTAACTTGTGTAATGAAAATCTTTATTTACAAAGTCGTAAAAGTTACACTACTTATAACTCACGTCACGAACGACTGAACCACTTTGGCTAAGAATTGATAAGAAGATATCTTGGAAACAGGAGCCGACTTTTGCTCTCTCTCGCACACTTTTGATCCCTTAAAAATACTTTCACCACTGGTATGCCACAATAGTATGTAAGTGCGAAAGAGATGGATGTTTTACACCACGCGATATATAGTTAAAAGGGTGCTCGTGCTGGCTATGTAGCTATACTATGTCACGAGATGATAATAGGAGCGTATTTCTTTGTAACACTTACGCCCGATTTCAGAATTTAGTAGTCAAGCTGAGAACGACTTAAGTATTGTTTTGTCTCTTTCAGTTGCTAAGATTTCAATGCGACAGAACGATACTTAAGTTGCGCTCAGCTGGAATACTCAATTCAGAAATCGGGCGGATACAGAGGTAAATGATGTGAATGATCATAACCCTAATAGAGATGATTCTTTGTCCATTGCTCTTTGTGTTACCCTTTTTGCAGCAATGATCTTATTCTTTGTTTAATTATTATGAACGTATGTGTAACAATAACAATATAAATGGTGTAAAATAATAACAGCCTGAGAATGTCAATGATGCATCCCAGTTTGGTCTGATTATGATGATTCAATTCAATCGCAAAAGGAAACGCTTGCATAAATCGATGGCTTATAGAGTGTTATATACATGGAAAGGTGAGCAAGAAACTTTATTTACATAAAAAGTGGTACAAAGATACGTATTTACCAATTTTTGTATATTGATGTGAATCTTATAATTATTAATAAAATAAATATCTTTGAGGGTAGAATACCCTTATCGTGCAAACGATGAGGGTTCAAACACAGGGTTAGGCCTACGCCAATTTATTTTTTCTAATGTCATATGTGTGGTTAATTTATCATGGTTTTTAACGGTGAGGGAAACATCGTCAGGAAACTCCACATGGCTGAGTTGTATTTAATCATCTGACAGTGTATTCGTACAAAACGGCGATAGGCCTGCCCCCTATCACGTGAGTACACTGTCCAAGCAAAACGTGGATACTCTGAACACCAGGTGACAATGTCACGCGATGTTCATAAGTATTAGTCCCTTTTCCAACCCCTTCAGTGATATACGGCGTAAAGGGTTGAGTTTGAGATGATAAAAGTTGTACTGCACTAAATACAGTTCAAATAGTGGATTGCTGAATGACACCGATTATTTAAAATGTGGTGTAATATTATTGCGCAGTCTCTTAGCTGAGCCGCAAGTCATAGCGAGTATGCAATTCGGAAGGTAGTAGTGTAGAAATGCTCTTGGATTTGAATAGAATAAGGATAGTTTCTATTTTACAAATACTTAAAAAAAACACTTTTTTGACTTATTTTTAACATATTTTCAAATGTTCAGACGTAAATATAGTTACCACCATTTTGAATATTTTTACTTTTGCTCTGGTGTTAATATAGTCATAAGATAACACAAATAATTAAAAATACTAAAAAAATCTAATCAGAGTTTAAACCTATGCCCTTGGTTAAGACGTTAATATACTTTTCTTCAATATCTAGCTTCCTCTATCACGTCTGATCTTCAAAACTTGTTTAGTCACTTTAAGTCATATCATATTTAACATTGCATGACTGAACAGTGAAGTCTGTCACGCAACTTACCTCAGCTGACGAAAACACAATTTTATGTCAATTCGACACATTGTATTTTAATGCAAATATTACAACATGATCTTTAGCCTCAATACAAGATAAATATAATAGTTTCTCGAGTCAAGGTTAGAATAAAAATGGTAGTTAATCACAACCTCTTGGTTAAATTAAATCTTGAATTTATAAGGTCTAAGGCCAGAGTGATGGAAAAATGTTGAATATTTTTTGCATATTTAACGCCTCTTACGAGTATGTTCAGTATGTTAATAAAAACCAGTTAGCGTGGTAGAGAAAAAATCTTGTATTATGTCCTGAGCTATGCCAAGTACCTATATAGTCTATCCTTATTATAAAGAGGATGATTTGCTTGCGTGTCTGTTTGTATGCAATGAATAGGCTCCGAAAATACTCAATCGGTTTGGAAAGAACATTGTACTCGTAGACGTAGAAAGAAGACACCTAGTGTCAAAAAATAAAGAAATATACAAAAAATAAAGAAAGGAAAACAATGTTGTATATACTTAACACAAGAAATACATATGAAACAACACGGGAAATATACACAGAAAGACATACATACATACATACATACACTCACGGCTACAAATCCCTAAAAGGGGTAGCCAGAGCTGAGAAATTAGAAATTCCTCAGCCACTTTTGAAAGTTGCGTGGGGAAAAGATGGTGAAATAAAGGTTGTTGGTGACGGGTCTCCAACCACATCGCCCAAAAATCCCTTAAAAAGCCCCAAGTCCGTTAGTCGCCTCTTACGTACACCCACCGGAAGAAATGGGGTAGTGCTATTCTAAGCCGACACTACACAGCTTCACTTATGACAATAGTCTTATAACCTGCGTAGTAGCAACAAATTTGAAAATTCTCTCATAAATAAGAACTTACAACATTCTGAAGAAAGATAGGCTACAGGGAGAAGGAAAATACGCAAGTAGTGATTGAATAAAAATCCTCGATGTTTTCAAATTAAAACTATCAGTGCATATTAGTGGGGATCTTTTATCCATAAAATTGATTGGTGATATTATATGTATGAAAACATCATCGCAGCTCAGATTACACACTTTTAAGGGCCTCGAACCCTGACCGGTCCGGATAGGGTAGATTTTTTTATGGTTATAGCGGCAAATCCTAAGCTCGGAATCTGAACTCTCTAAACTAACTGGAGTAAACCTAAAAGCCGTACCCTCAGGGTTTTGAGCCTTAGGTTATAACCGTTAGATCACGCTTGACGTCAACTGAAATAAATTGGCGTAGCGTGACTAACGCGACACACGTTTCGTTAAAAGGTAGCATCTTTAACGATTCGTATGAAATAAGGAAATTAATCCGTACTCTACAATGAGAGAAAATTAGTACTTAAGGGCGTCCCAGAAAATAGGTTGATATTGATTGTTTGGAAATTCTATAAAGTCTGATTTGATGATATTGATATGACATGAATAAAAAAATGTTGGTGATTAGTTCATGGTGTTAAAATTTGATGTTTAACATTTTAAAAATTTTTCTTTCCTTTATTTATTCTTTATTTATTAGTAATAATCCCCACATGAGGTTTTCATGAACAAAAAAGATTTAAATTATTTTAATAATTTGTTGAAAAATATGATAACAAAAATTGAATTGGAACATGCTTTGTTTTCATAAAAACCGTATAGGCTCCACTGGCATAACATACATGTGAACTCATTATGTGTTTATATACGCGTAGCTTTAAGATCTGAAACTTTGATGTTTAACTTTTCATTTAAACATTATAGTTATTCAATAAAACTAAATAAACTACATTTATCCTGCGCGCGCGTTTTTTCCGTCCGTCACTCTCACTAAATTTGACGTAAGAGTGAGCGCAATAGCTGCAAAATGCGGGGAGGCCCTTAAGCTTCGTGTAAGAAGTTTAGGAAGTTTATAGACAACAGAAAACATCAAACATGGAAACGGACTAGAAGTGACATACCGGAATGTAATTTTTACATCTATACCAAGTTCGAAAGAGTTTGCATTGTATTATATAGTACTTAGGGATTATCCTGGTCTAACCCTATAGAAACTAATGACACGAATAAAATTATTTTTGTAGGAGTAACATGCATCTTATTGTAAGTTTATATGGGTGGTTCTATTTTTTCGTTCAAATTTGACCATTTTCAAAAAAAATATTTTTTTTTAACTATTTATATCTATATTTTGTAATTAGACTTGTGTACGTGTACTTACACTAATTTCTGAATTGCCGTAGTAAATTATGTATATTAACTATATAAATGAATGGATAGTAATGATGTAAGGGACGGAAATGAAAACGACAGGATGGAAATGAATAACCACTGGAAGGGAATGAAGAACGAAAATGTTACTGTATATTCACTGTCTTGAATGTCAGTGACTTGTCCTATGTAAGGTTTATACTTTTCTTTGACTGTATATTCTACAACTACCCAAGAACCGATCATTACTGAGTCTTCTTTTCCATGTAATGTTGATTTGTTAATATGTGCCTGCTCAATATTTTCTGTATCCATAATTTCAAACTGAGAAGCAGCCTGAGGACTGGCTGTTTTGATTTTATTATGTTCTATTTTTAATTTTATATCCCTTTGTTGTGCATTGTTTTGTATCCAGTTACTGGTGATTTCACATAACACATATTGGAAATCTTCGTCATCCATAACTTTGCTTGAACAGTTAGATAGTGGGGGTTCTTTCTCTGTCTCATCATTGATTTGTACCAGTTGATAATCAACTGCATTAAATGAAGGCTTAATTATAGTCTGCGACAATATTTTAATTTTAGATGGCTTAGTTTCAATGTAATCTCCAGAATACCTTAAAGGGTTCTCACGAAACTGTCCCAGTCTCTTTCTTTCTCCAGGTATATGACTCGCAGGTACTCGAAGTAAAGACATTTCACCAAACACCTTCAGAGATATATTACACCTGTGTGTAGTGATACTTGTCCTCTACTACCGCCGAAATAAAAGGCTTGAATTTCCTCGTGGTGCTTGAGGCAGAAGTTCTCACTAAAATCAACGTGGCATATTACTTCGTTGGCTCCAAGGTTTTCTTTCAAGTCTTTTATGATAGTGTACTGTGCGACTATGTTTCGCTGGTGTTTAAAGAATGTGTGCAGTATTGTCTCCAGCTTTTTTATAACTTTTCGAGGTCTATCTTCTTTTTTCTTTTTAAGTACTACGTTCTTAAATAGTTCTTTTCCAGTTCTAGCCATATATATTTGCTTTTCAGAAATCCATTCGAAGTATGTTATACATTCACTGTCGTCAAATTCTTTATAGTCCAGAACTCTTTTAACACACGTACGACAGGATCTTTCCAGGCAAACTTCGCTTTGCGAGTCGCAACAGAGGCTCTCCAGAACTTCAGACGCTGTGTATCCATTAATTATTTGAGTCTTTTTTAAAGATTTGATTAGAAGTTCAATGTTCGCGTGGATTTTACACTGACAAGTGTCTCTTTGAATCTATACTAATATTATAAAGCTGAAGAGTTTGTTCGTTTGAACGCTAGGATCTCAGGAACTGCCCAATCAAATTGAAAAATTCTTTTTGTGTTGGATACTCCATTTATTGAGGAAGGTTTTAGGCTATATATCATCACGCTGCGACTAACAGGAGTAAACTATCAGCGAATAATGTTGCAAAAACGGGGATAATTATTCATAGTAAGGCTTCCGTTGTGTGCGCTGCGCAAACGGTTTAAGTTACCCAAAAAAATGTATTAAAGATTTATTTCTCTTTAAATGATCTAAAAAAATGCCCGCGGCGGTATATGTCCAACTTTTAAGTTTCACTTACTATAACCATTTTTATGGTAAATAAATTTGGTCGAATTTAATGCATAATTGCCATAATCTTTTACCAACATAATATTAATCTTTATCCAAATAAATATGTTGTTGATTAAGAGTATTTAATTGAGAACAAAATTGTCCTTGACATCACTTAATTTAAATAAACATCTTAGAAGATAATACAATTTTTAAATTACTCCGTAACAAAATTTACACGCGTGCATGAAGCGCAAGACAAGACGCTGCGCTGGCCGGCGAGCGAGGTCACCTGCGCGATAAGCTTATGTTTAAGCCTTATCCTATTAATATTATAAATGTGAAAGTTAAGATGTTTGTGTGTTTGTAGCTAAATAAAGACTCATTCACAGAACCTATTTAAAATAAAATTTACAGGTAGCCAGATAATGATCCCAATTAACACAATAGGACACTTTTTATCCCAGCAAAATTAAAAGATCAATAAATTTTCTTAAAAAATGGTTAAACAGACTAAGAATCAATGCTCAGCCGACACTACTATACTTATTAACTTAAAATTTATAAAGTTAAAAAATTGTAAGGACACTATGAAAAACACCTTTTTTCTCATCGCATGACAGAGACCCTCAACAGTTAAATATTCAGTTAAATATTTCAGTTAGACGACGTGAAAGTCTACACTTTTGACAGTATGAAGTCTGTGGGATCAGCTAGTTGATGGATAACCTGCAGAACCTTCCTTTTATTTTTTCGCAGTACAGCACATTCCTTTTTAAGGTTTATTAATTCTTTACTAATTTTCATATTGTCGTACCTCATTCGTCGCAATCTTTTGTTTAATACATACATATACTCACGGCTATAATTCCCTAGAAGAGCTAAGGAATTATGAATTTCTCAGCCACTTTTGGAGGTTGAGTGGGGAAAAGATGGTAAAATAAAGGTTTTTGGTGATGGGTCTCCAACCGCATCGCCCAAAAATCCAATAAAAAGCCCCAATACCCTTAATCGCCTCTTACGACACCCGTGGGTAGAAAGGGGTAGCGATATTCTAAGCCGGCACTACACGGTTTATTGTTTAATACTTGTATCGTATTACTAACATCTGATGGCTCATGCGTCACCCAGCAGTGTTGTATCTGAGATTGGAGTTGGTGCTAATGGATCTGCAGGTTTTTGGATGTTGTGGAGTTCATTTCGTGGATGTCGTTCTTCCAAGTCTTCATTTTCACTCTCTGGTGGGGTGTTTTCTACAAGAATATGTTCAACTTGTTTTTTCTCTTTTTGAATCTTAAGGTATTGTAAGGATTTTTTTTCTCAATGGCGTCGTTGTTCTTTCTGTTTTCTCGCTGACATATCTTTTATGCTCACAAGAATCTTCCTTTCTTTTTTTTCTGATATCTTTCTTTTTCTTGATATATTCTATAAAGCTCGGGATCGTTTTTTATTTCTTGATATTTATTTAAAGAAAGAAATAAATTTACTAACTTATATAATAACTCATTAATAAAATTGTCTTATGTCTAATAATAAGAAAATATTATCTATTCAGTAATTAGTAATTTTGCATCATTCCCATCCAAGTCCATTCATTTCCGTCCGTTTACAAATTCGGATGGAATGGATAGAAATGAAGTGGATTGAAATGAAGTTTTGGCAGTTAATTTAAATTTACGACGCTTTCCTATCATTTACAAGGTCATGCAACATAAAGCCCTATATCTATCATGCAATATCTCCCACAGTTTAATTCTTAAAACAACAGCAATAACAATTGGCAAAATAGGCAATGGATAGTAATGAAGGCTTGCCTGTGACAAATTAAGAATTAGGTTTAAAAAATTAACATTTCTCCAAATAACTATACGCACGCCCTCTCTTGCTTGCACTGTACGGCAGACTGAGCTCGGGGGTCGCAAAACCGGTTTGAACGTGCATTCACAGATACGAATGTGGTCAAAAACACATAAACCGTTGGTTTGGATGGAAATGAAGTTTTTCGCGTGACAAAATTAAACAGTGCATTCTATCAAGTTAACAGATGCACTAGGTTATCCTTAATTTAAAAATGGTAATTATTAGTATTTATGTAAATGTGAAATAACAAAACATAATCAGATACCCTGCAAAAAGTCGTAAGAAATGGGGTATAAACGATGCTACTTGGAAATTAAGTGTGGATGGAAATGAAATATTGGCTATTTAACATTTAATAAAATTAAAATTAATTAATTTATTGTTATAAGCAATACCTGGCAAAGAAAAACGTTGTAGATTTAGTGATCTACTCGTAAAAGGATTCGATAAAAAAAAATTTTTTAGTTAGTACATAATTTTAGTTGGCAATGCAAATAGGACCGAAAAAATAGAATCACCCATATGCTATACACTTTTTTTATACACTTTAACTTTAGCGGTTTGTAGACATTATACACAATAATCGGGATTAACCAACGAATAGTTTTAATCAATTACGTGATAGGTTTGCCCGACGTTTCGGCACACCTACTGGTACCGTGGTCTTGGTCTGACTCCCGCCTATATGCTATAGTGCCAAAAAGATTTTTATCGAATCCTGAACTAATTTCTTTAAGTTCAAGTTATGATAAGTCAAAAATATGTACAATGACACCCTACATATGCCTTTGTTTCTTATGTATTACTAGCTGACCCGGCAAACATTGTTTTTATTGACTAGAGAATTACTAGTCAGAGAGACCCATCACCAACAAACTTTATTTTTACCATCTTTTCCCCACTCTACTTTCCAAAAGTGGCCGAGGAACTTCTAGTTCCTCAGCTCTGGCTACCCCTTGTAGGGATTTACAGCCGTGAGTATATGTATGTATGTATGTATGTAATTACTAGTCAATAAAATAAAAAGTTCGGGATGGAGAACCCCTATCACTTAGGAGCATAACAATACTTATAAACCTATTCTCAGACCCACCGAATGTTTATGCAAAATTACATTTAAATCGGTTCAGCCGTTTCTGAGGATTTTATTGAGAAACACCTGTGACACGTGAATGTTATATATTAATATATCAAGGTGACATTGAATCCAAACTTCAATAATTTACCATTTTATTTCTAATATATTTATTACTAGTGGATCGGCCCAGCTTCGCGCGGGTAGCGTTGTTTTTTAAATATCTTAGGTTTCTTTCTTCAGTCACTGCTCAAGCATTGTGAAAATTAGCGCAATGTTTTCAATTTATTAAATTTATAGCACTCCCTGAACAGTGTAGTTTGGTGATTTTGAATGCGCTTTTATAAACGGTTCAGTATTTCCGTTTATTAGCAAATTTTTGAATAAAACGCTATGAAGTATTTATAACAATCTAAAAAAGAAATCATTACGTGATGTAGGATGCAATTACTGGCGCCATCTAGTATGTAATATGTAAATTAGTAACGATTTGGTTTTGGTCACGGGCGCGATGGCTTATTTCATGTATAATTTCAATGTTTCTTTACCGATTTCTATGATTCTTTTTTTATTGAATAGGTAATGATGTTACCTTTTTTAAATAAGGGATGAATGAGAGTATTATAAACGTAAGAGTAAACAAATATAATCAGAATGCTCTGAACTGCTAAGCTATCAGGAGTTACATGTGTTATTCTGAGTCAACCATAAAAGATAGACATATACTGTTACGGACAATTTTATGAAGAATATTTCCGTCATACATGATTTCTATGTCAGTTTAACCATTAAGGCTGCACACGCAACGGAAGCTTAAAAAATGGAGTAACTTCTCCCGTTTTCCCAAAATTTCCCAAATTTCCCCTTCACTACTCTGCTGAAAAGTATACTATAACCTGCTCAGGAGTATGAAGAATAATTGTGCCAAGTTTCGTAAAAATCCGTCGAGTAGTTTTTGTTTCCATAAGGAACATACAAACCGACAGACAGACAAAAATTTTACTGAATGCATTTTTGGCATCAGTATCGATGACTAATCACCCCCTGATAGTTATTTTAAAAATATATTTCATGTACAGAATTGACCTCTCTACAGATTTATTATAAGTATAGAAGATAATTATAAATATATTTATAAATCTATTTGCGCCAAATACAACTTAAAGTTCGTAATCTGAAGCAATACGGTATTAATTATCTAAATCCTTGTTTGCAACGTATTTGGGAGCGGGTAGGATAATATCACACAAAGTTGGTAACAAGCTCGGTACGAGCTAAGTTTTGTTAACAGCTCAAAGGAACTGGGATAACGGTTATTACATTCACTTATAATAGTTTAAATACGTCAGGAGTAAAATTATTAATTTCGCGGGTTCTTAACTTAATAGAAGAGATAATTTATTGCAGTATGGGTATATTTTCCATTCAAAGGTTTTCTGGAAGAGTTTGCTTTAGTGATAAGACCGCCAATTGTACTTTTGCTATTGAATTTTTATTTGTGTTTCCTATTTTGATATGCTATAATTTTTTATTCTATTCTATTCTATATTGAAAACGTGGTAAGGAAATCCATTTAGAATGCATATAGTTTAATTTGATGCAGCCATATGGCTGATTATTACAAAATCATGTGATAGAAGTTTCGAAAAAGCTGTGATAGGCGTGCTAGCATATTCAGTAAATACAGCGACTAGGAACAATGGCGTACTTTAAACACAACACAATAAAAAATACCAAGGAAAATTTAAAAATCTCTATAACCTTAGACACCCCATACGACTACCACGGGAAGAAACGGGAAGAATGAAGAAATTTCTATTCTAAGCCTATATTATCATGATCATTCAATAATGTAAAATAACATAAATACATATACTCACGGCTATAATTCCCTAGAAGGGGTAGCCAGAGCTAAGGAATTAGAAATTCCTCCGCCACTTTTGGAAAGTTGAGTGGGGAAAAGATGGTATAATAAAGGTTGTTGGTGATGGGACTCCAACCGCATCGTTCAATGTTCCCTTAAAAGCCGCAATACCGTTAGTCGCCTTTTACGTACACCCACCGGTAGAAATGGGGTAGCGCTATTCTAAGCCGGCGCTTCACAGCATTATGTAAAATAAAAATAATAAGTAAATGTAAAATAAATTTTCTGAATATCGGTTAAATTACAAACGGTAAATTTATTAGTTTTCGAGAATCTCTCATGTATTAGTTTAAAACTTTTACTTTCCATTTTTGCTCCATTTATAAAGGGTCTCAACATCTTTGTGTTGGAAGTTATACCCATGATTATAGATTGAAAAAAACAAATAAACTGAATTAGCTATCTAACGCGAGTCTACGAACAAAGCTATTGAATATATTTCGTTAAATGGGAAAAACTGCTAGAAAATTCCGTTCGGTCTTAATTGATTTACCAATTAAATAGAGTTATCTACAATTCAGAACAAAGACATTTACGACTCCTAAAAGACACAACTTAGAACTTATTCTAAAGACTCAAACTTACAACTTTGCTGTGTAGAGTCGGCTTAGAACACTACCCCATTTCTTCCGGTGGGTGTACGTAAGAGGCGACTAACGGTATTGGGGCTTAGCAGCTATTTTTGGGCGATGCAGTTGGAGACCCATCACCAAAACCATTATTTTACCATCTTTTCTCCACTCAACTTTCCAAACGTGGCTGAAGAATTTCGAACTCCTTAGCTCTGGCTACCCCTTCTAGGGATTTATAGCCGTGAGTATATGTATGTATGTATGTCAAACTTTCAAGCCTTATATCCGCGAAGGGATGGCACACAAACACTTTTGAACACCACGTGACATTACTATCACCTGGTATTCAGGTTTTACTTATCGGGTTTCGTCTACTTTCATCAATATTCTCTTACATGCTCTTTTATCCTTCAAAATATTCCTTTTGAAAACTTTATCTATTTGATCTCAATGTGTTATCTGTGGTCGTCGTCTAATAACATTACCATCCACATTGTCTCTATGAATGTATCATCAATTTATTATCATTCTTCCCTCTCTTTCTCTCAACTCTATGTCTGTTGGAAGGTTTCATGGCTGTAATACAGGTATAACCTAGTCCACCATCAATGTTTCTATGTACCGAACTAACTTTAATTTGTTACTTTTATAGTCTTTATTGTAAACAACTGTATCTTCTTAACAAATAAATATTTCTTATTTCTTATTCCTCCTCTTTATTTGCTCAAAATGTTACATACATATAGTCAAGGCTATAGATCCCTTGAAGGGGCAGCCAGAGCTAGGGAATTAAAAATTCCTCAGCCACTTTTGGAAAGTTGCGTGGGGAAAAGATGGTGAAATAAAGGTTGTCGGTGATGGGTCTCCAACCGCATCACACAAATATCTCTTATAAGCCCCAATACCGTTAGTCGCCTCTTACGTACACGTACACCCACCGTAAGAAATGGGGTAGTGCTATTCTAAGCCGGCATTATACAGCAGATATATATGTTACCTCAAAGTTATTATATTAGGTACAAGTTATAATTACAGTAACAACCAAGTCATGGTCAGTTGGGTTCATAATTTCGTCATTTTTACCCAACCCAAGCAGCTATTTCTACAACACTCCGTTTTAAAAGGAAATACTTATGTGTTAATTCGCATCATTGTTGGTTTAATGACGTTTAAGAAGGTTTATATAATAGTTTTTTTATTGTTTGTAATCAGTGGTTATTATTTAATGTATTTCTCAAAGGCTGCCGCAAGATATGATATGATAGATTTTAATGAATTCGCAATAAGTATATTCAATCTAATCATTCAAGTTTTTATTTGTATAAATACATACATATACTCACGGCTATAAATCCCTTAACGGGGTAGCCAGAGCTTTGGAATGAAAAATTCCTCAGCCACTTTTGGAAGTTGATTGGGAAAAGATGGTTATAATAAATGTTTTTGGTGACGGGTCTCCAACCACATCGCCCAAAAATCACTTAAAAAGCCCCCTATACCCTTAGTCACCTCTTACGATCACACACGGGTAGAAATGGGGTAGTGTTATTCTAAGCCGACACTACACTTTACTTGTTACTTTAACTTTAACCACAAAATAATTTAGCAATATAATAATATATACTGATGGTTAAACTAACCAAGACATCTTATAAAATACATGACGGAGTATTGAATATTGAATTATTTGTTTTGAAACAGTTTCTTAGGAATCTTAGTCTAAGGTGTAGTCTGATTGTATCTCTTTGTTAATATATAAAAACATATACTAACTCAAATATCCAGAGCTTAAGAATCTTTACTATACACGTAGAAACAAAATTGGGATTGTCTATTCTAAGTCGACAAAGCTCATCCACCTCCACTCAGTTATCTGGATTCTTTAACTAAAGTAGATTTTGTGAATAACCTTAAGCTTCTATTAAAATTATACATTCTTACATACATATACTTACGCCGCTAGTTTCCATTTTAGTAGGCAGAAACTATCGATCGTCACTTGGTATGATAAAATAAATAAAATAAAATAAAAAATAAAATAATAATCATTTATTTCAAAATAAAAAGATAAATCTTTGTTTTTTGAACGTCAAATTTTAACTTAATACTAACTTTACTTCGGATTCGGAAGGTGTTTTGTTGAAGAACCCGTAAGAAACTCGTCAACACACATCTTTTTTTAACGTCCATTACAATTTTGGTGTTAGCCCGGAAACATCCTGCACAGAGCCCTGATGACAACAAGCCACTTCATCATTAATGTAATCATTGACATTGTAATAGGCTTTCGAACTAAGATTTCTTTATTTTTCGGTGGAAGAGCTGCAAGAGATGATGAATATTGCATGTGCGTCTTTTGAGAAAAAGGGAATGAGGGTGAATGTGGATAAAACAAAAACTATGGTTTTTGAGAGAGAGGTGAATATGACCGAATGCGTGATTGAGATTAATGGTAAGAAAGTGGAACAAGTGAAAGAGTTTGTATATTTGGGGAGTTTGTTTACTAGGGATGGAAAGTGTGATGAAGATATCGAGAGAAGAGTGAAAAAGGGTAATGCGGTAAATGGAGCACTGGATAGTCTAATGTCTAGTCAGTCGGTGTCTGCAAAGGCCCAAATGGCTGTGCATAATGCTGTCCTCGTTCCTACGCTTATGTATGGCAGTGAATGTTGGGTGTGGCAGAAGAAGCATGAAAGTAGAGTGAATGCAGTAGAAATGAGATCCCTCAGAAAAGTGTGTAATGTAAGGTTATGTGATCGTGTGAGGAATGATGTGATTCGTGAAAGGTGTGGTGTAAAAGATGATATTGTAAGAAAGATAGAAAAAGGAATGTTGAGATGGTTTGGGCACATAGAGAGGATGGATGACGGTAAATTGGTGAAAGAGATATATAGAGCCAATGTGGAAGGTAATGTTAGTAGAGGACGACCTCGGAGGACACATTTGGATCAAATAGAACATGTGCTCAAAAAGGCAGGTGTCCGCAGTATGAAGAATAAAAGAGCATGTATGAAAAGATTGATGGATGTAAACGAAGCCAGAGAGGTTTGCCAGGATCGTACAAAGTGGCGATCGATAGTCTCTGCCTACCCCAATGGGAACTAACGGCGTGAGAATATGTATGTATGTATGTATTTCTTTTAACTGCTGCTTTGAATTTTGTTTCTGTTAAATTTAAAATGTCCTCAGGTATTTTATTATACATTTTTACGCATAACCCCATGAAAGATGTATTTACTTTTGACAATCTGTATTTTGGTACTGATATTTTATTGTTGTCTCTCAGGTTTCGAATATGTCTGATTCTGGCCAACCTTTGGTAAATATTGCATTGTTTCTTATGTATAACACATTTTGTTTTTTATTTTTATGTGTTTTGTATACCGTACAATGTTTATTAATATTTATTCATTACTCATCAATATTTTCATACATGCTCTTTTATTCTACTATAATCTTACTATTTTATATTATAAATTCTACTAAAATAAACGAGTACATATAATGATATCAGAGATTCAATATATTTTTTATTCAAATATCGAACGCAATGCTTACAAATATCGATACCACTTCAATCCAGTTTTTGTTGAATTAGTTTTCTTTTTATGCGCACAAAGGCCAGTGACCAAAGAGATTCGTTGCAAAACGTCTCACCCACATAAGTCAAGAAGGTTGCTCCAAAAAGTGTCGATTTATAATTCATGTTACGATAGTCTGCGCGGGTATTATCATTAATTTCATAATTTTGGTAACATTAGTTTCTGCAAACTGGTTAACAATACTGGAAAATAATAACCGGTTTAAAGTCCTTAGACGTTTGAAATGTGTTTCTTTGCATGTTAAGTAAGAGAATTTATCTTCAAAAAATGATTTGACATTTTCATTAATGGTTTGAATTTCGAATAATATAAAAAGTTTTTTGCGATAGAATAAAATTACTAGTTTTTAAAAGGAAGTTTATTTTCTCACTAATAAATCATTTAAATCCCCGACGTATTGGCTTATATATTTGCTAAATGGACTGTTTTGTCATAGGACGTTCAATGGATTGTAATTCCGTTTAATCTAATTTCTCATGTCCTGAGCGTCTATAGTACCTTCATGTAGCAGTCAGCAGCCAAACTACCTAGTCCTACTTCCATTTTGCAGCTGATTACCAACCATCGTTTATACCATTACTAGCTCTTACTACTCATACTGTTTCCAAAGTGGCAGAAAAACTTGTATTGGCAAGGTCTTTTATGTGAGTACATGGTTATTTATACTCCTTCTCTATATAGTTCAGGATTTGTTCCCACCTACGTGCTCGAGCCTGTCATTTATAAGTAAATAAATAAATAAATATAAATAGATACGGACATATTATACATAGATTAAGTTAGCCCCAAACTAAGCAAGACTTGTACTATGGGATACTAACTCAACGATATATTTAATATTATATAATACTCATATAAATACCACCCAAGACTAAGAAACAATTATTAATGCTCATCACATAAATGTTGCTCTCAGCGGGGATCGAACCCGCAACCTCCGGACCGAGAAGCTAGTCAGTTATCCACTCGGCCTCGGCTGTCGTCATTATTCGTCAAGTTCATTAGACTATAGTTCGAAATTTCTAAGTTAATGTAAAAAAAAAAAAAAATTAATTAATTAATTAATTTAAACTCCCAACACATTAACAAACTCATGTCGTAATAGTAGTCGGAACGACACTATTTTTATAAAATGCTGTTAATTTAACGAAATAAGCCTATGTTTTTAACGAATCATTAATTAATTAGATTAATCTATCCATATCTTATGTTATGACTTTTATTTCACTATTCCGTGTTATCTCTTTATTAAAACAAAACTTTGATAAGTAAATTCTTCTCTAACTGCAAATTCTTAAGATTTCATTACAATTACAATCTTGGTTAGCAAATCATATTTCAGATTTCGTAGTTTCGCTGAGAAGTTTAAGCTGCTCCAATAACTTCTGACGAGTTTCAACAGTATGAATGCATATTTGGTATTGCATAGATATTTATAATCAAAGCAGCCCGGCTAGCACGAGCGGTGTTTAAACTAGTTATCGCGTGGGATAAAGCAGCCATCTCTTACGCACTTACTTAGTATCGTATACTGCCATCTCATTCTAACCGTTATCGTGTCGATATAATAGCGCTCGTGCTAGCCGGGCAGTTGTAGTTGTAGGACCGGAATTTAACAATTATTGTACTTCATGCGCTTTCAAGGGTCAGGGTCATGTGTTTAAATTATTTAATATATTGTATTCTCTGGAAACGGTGTTTTACTTCCCCAACTGTGAAGTTCACAGTCCACATAATAATTACCCTACACAAAAAGTAATATATAATACAAACGAGGTTTATAAGCCCTGCTATTTAAAAAATCTAAGGCGCATAGTTAGGTATTTTGTTAAATATTACATACTCACGCCATTAGTTCCCATTGGGTAGGCAGAGACTATTGATCGCCACTTCGTACGATCCTGACAAACCTCTCTAGCTTCGTTTACATCCATCAATCTTTTCATATATGCTCTTTTATTCTTCATACTTCGGACGCCAGCCTTTTTGAGCACACTCTCAAATTAAATATTAAGAAACGAAAAGGAGTAGTTTCAGGTAGAAAAAACATACATGTTTCATTCTGCATTGAAACGGTCTTAGGATACAAAGACAAACTATGAGTTCAATCCATTTACTGACATCTCAAACATTTTCCAGAATCTAAAATATATAATAAAACCATTTCATAAGTTTGAATGTTTTTGTCCATGAAAACCTCTCGTGGGGATTATTATTAATAAATAAAGGAAAGAAAAATTTCGACACTGGCGGGTTAACTTTTAAGTGTTAAGTAATCCTTACCGCAAATCAAGTCGTATCGATACAAAATATCTACCAATATTCACAATTGAGCTTTGTTTTACGAAGACCTCTGATGACCTTAACGAAAACGTCATGATTTATGATATCATCTAAAAAAATATAACACAAAAACTATATAATCTTGGATCCACAAACAAGCATAATTTAAACATTACCAACGACGAATACCCCATTCAGTTTTTGCTCTTTATTTATGAACAATACAAAGTTCAAAGTTCTACGTCACCTTTGGACAAACAGCCTCAAAATTCATTGTTAGATGACTCCGCAAACAATTTAATACTTAGTCAACTGTATAATCCGTCATAGTGCAATTTATTCGCCAGAAAGAACGTGCAAAAGGATTTCTTTTGATGTATTTTCTTGAGTTTTTATCTCTGGAATTCTTTTCGTGAACTTGAAATTGTGTTTCGTGAGATATCGCGAAAATAAAAGTTTTTCAATTCAACAAAACTCAGAGATACTTTTTTAATTAGTAGGAGACTAAAAACTAAATTATATTTCTTAATAACGTAAGAGTGAACTAATTCTTTTGGTCTAATTCCAACCTGCTTTGGACAATATTAATATAATTTAGCTGTGTTGTGTCTTAGAATAGCAATATCAACTTCTTCCCGAGGGTGTCCGTCCGAGTTGATTTAGGGTGTTGGGGCTTTCTTAGTGGTATTTAGGCGATACGGTTCGAGATCCATCACAAACATCCTTTATTTTACCTTTTACCTTCTCGACAACCAAAATTCCTGAAGAAATTGCAACTCTGAGGTGCTGGCTACCCCTTTTAGGCGTATACATAGCCGTAAGTAAATGTATGGATTTTACAAATCAGGAAGCCTACTATATAAATAAGATAAAAGGCTGACTACATCTGCAAGCCAATGTTTACGAATACAAAAGTATAATAAAATCTTCACTACGTGATTTCATATAAATGAACACGATAACATACTGCTTTTTAATCACGTTTCAATGTAATTGATTTTGCATTGTTATTTTATCAGCCGTACAAACTTATTACTATGGCCTTTTATGTTTTACAAATCTCATAAAATATCCGTGAAAATCAGTAGTCTCTGCCTAATCCCTATGGAAACGAAAGGCGTGAGTATCAGTTAAATTTCTCTAGGATCATACTGATTTGTGATCGATAGTATCTGCTTACCCCGAGGAGAATTAATAGCCTAAGTTCTATAATACAATTCTAAAGCTCGCCTTTCTGGGTACTTGAATTATGTATTTTATTTTCTGTTTGTGTTTTCATAGTTCTGTGTTCTAGTTGTTTTTTTATATCATGCTCTTTGCACGCTAAGACCAAAAACAAATAGTTTTTTTTAGTTTTTTCTCTTAAATCACAGAATAAATGGAAGGCTTTTTGCCAACCGAATTCCCAATATTAAGAGTTCATAAATATGTCGGTCTGATCGTGGTATGTTTGTTACAGATACGATTTTGACAAATACCCTACAAAATTATTAAATATGAATCATGCACAACAACAGTTGGTTGTTTTTGCTCTGTAGGGATGTGAGAAATTAACTGCGTTTCAGAATATTTTCTACCAATTTATTTCTGTATTAAACAAATAAGTAATATTAATATATACACAGCTAAAGTGGGAGGAAAGCCTCAACGTATGAGAAATGTCAAATCATATCAAAATAAAAGGTTGCGTATTGAAGGGTTTACATGAAAATAACAAAGAGTATTTTGTTAGGAATACAATGACATCTTTACTGTCTATCTTTATTACTTCTTTTTTTTTCTTAAATAAAATGCGAGAAGCAACTGCTCCTGTTTGAACTTTTTTTATTTACGGATTATTTTTATTTACTTAAGATGGTTATGCATATAGTCAAAACTCAAAACGTTCAAAGCCTAAATTGTGCGACTTTTTTGGACTAAATGTCTTGAGACATATGTTTCTCGAAATCATGTGAGAATTTAATTATGTTCTTTTACTAACTACATATGATATGAAAAAAAATGTAATATCGAGTTGTGCCGGCTTGGAGTATCACTACCCCTTTCTATCAACAGCTGTCGTAAGACTACGACTAATGGTATGGGGCTTTTTTAAGTAGTATTTTTGGGCGATGCGGTTGGAGCCCCATCACCAATGATGCTTTATTTCTACCATATTACTGAGGAGTTTCTATCTCTGAAGCTCTGGCTACCCCTTCATGGGATTTATGGCCGTGAGTCTATAATGTATGTATAGAATTAATTAAAACGATTCCAGTGGATTTTTTTTAAACTACTAGTTAAAATTGTAACCACCAGAAATGATATCTTTTATGCGGTACTCATTAAATTTGACTTTTGTTGTTTTTCATTTGCTTTATAAGTTCGACAACCCCTATCAAGGAGTTTTTTTCCTACGTTTAATACGACCTTAGTGAAACAAGTTTTTAAAAGTGTACAGTCCTGTAAAGGTTGTTTTATTTTTGTTTACCTCCTTACTGGCTTCCTTCATTGAGTGGAATGTTCGCCTTTTCATTAGCAATACTTAACAAACAATACCCTTTGTAAGAAACCGATATTAAAGTCATTGAATAAATTTTAATGAAATAACAACATTTAGTTGATCATTTTATTTTGTAGACCAATATTTTAAATCCGTCAAATAAAAAAAATGTGTATAATATTTATTATTCTTCAAAATTTAAAACAAAGGATTTAGATTTTTTGCTATCTTTAAGTATTATAAAAACACAAATTATTATAGTTGTATTAAAAAATAGTCTATGTTACAGCTCTATCAACTAATTAATATTCAACCCTTAAAAAATACCAATTATATTTACCTTTTATAATCTCGAACGCAGCTAAAAGAAAAAACAAAATATCTGCCACTTTTTTTTCACTATTTATTGACTCCGGATAACCTGTTTTTCAGCCAAACACACATCACTTCAAACTTTTCGTTAACACGAATCGATTTTTCCGTGCGTCTACCAGAAACGCTTATTTTCTTAACACTGAACTTGAGTGGAGTATTCGCTGCGTATGCGCCGCTTCGTTCAACTGGATGGCCATGAAATTGATGAAAGAGAATTGCGAAAGTAGTCTCTATTGCTTACGACTTTAGAAGGGTTTTAGTATGTCGGCTTGCATTAAATTACTTTTCCAGTTCCAACTTAAAACGTCATAATTAAGAACGTCATTATATATAGTTTTGTAATCAATTCGATTGAATTTTGTGTCTTGTATGGTTTTTCCTTAATGATTTCAATTCAATTTCCGTTAAAGTGGAAATAATATCATTAATATGTTTACGTATTTACGGCAAAAGCACCCTTGTACTTTGTATTCTCACGTCGTAGTACTAATCATTTCATTTTTAGAAACATATAAATATTTCACTTATTAGCTTAAACATTGAATGCACTTTTGTACTTATTGCTTATTCATGCAAATGTACATAAACTTATGGTCCTGGAAGGCGCAGCCAAAGCTTCAAAATATGAAATTCCTTAGCCATTATTAGAAGTTAAGTGGCGGGTGTCCAACCGCATCGCCAAAAAATCACTTTAAAACCCCAATACCCTTAGTCAACACTTCAATTTAATTCATGGGGTTGCTATAAAGTATTCGCTAAGTATATAATGAGAGTATCCCATTTCTTACTATTGTTGCCGTATAAGGTGACTCAGGGTACGGGACATTTAAGAAAATTTAAGTTGATGCAGTTGGTAATCTACGATCTCTTATTTAATGAAATTTTACCTGTTCCAACTTTTAAAGTTCGCAGAGGCACAGTTTTATTCTGAAGCTCTAGCTACCTTCAATATATATAATAGGTAACATAATTATATTTTCTTATGTTTTGCGTAATATTTTATAGAAGATACCTAACATAAAAAAAATATTGAGATGTCCTTAAACCTAAGTAAGGTATAGGCTTTATGGAATATATGTCTTGAGCAAAAAAAACAAATCATAAAAGACCCTCAACGCGTTCTGACATTTTCTACTTGCGCACACTTTATTTAATTTTCTCTTTTAGTGTTAAGGTTGAGTAAAATAAACGCAACAAATGATTTTTAATGTTATCTAGATGTTAATAATAAGGACCCGGAGGGAAGCAAGAGATACAAAGTGGGGATCAACAGCCTTTGTCTATCCCAATGGTGCTTGAAGGTGTGAGTATAAAAATGTTAGTGACTAAATCTATTCTAGCTTACAATGCAGCTTGCAGTCTTGTTCCATTCCATTCATTGTCACTGAGCAATTCTTTACTCGGAAATATGTTACTAGTTAGAAAAATTATTGACTTTTAGTCACCATCTTGGTTATCGAGAAATATCACAGGTTTATTATGAGTGAGGCCTGCGGGGTTTCCCGTGCTAACTCAATAACACAATGATTTTCTTTAAAATTACTTCTCAGCTATTTATGGACCGGTTCTGAGCTGAGCTACTAATAAATAAACACCTTATAATAAAATACTTAGAACACAAATACTTGCCGTAACGTTGTCGTAAGAGGCGACTTAGGGTATGGGGCATTTTTTAAGTTGTTTTTAGGCGATGCGATGGCAGACCCATTACTGACTATACTTTGTTTCTGCTATTTTATCCCCTAAAAACTTTAAAATGTGGCTGTAGAGTTTCTAGCTCTGACGGTCTGACTACCCCATTTTAGGTTTTCATGGCCGTGAGTATATGTATGTATGTATGTTAGAACACAAAACAACTATTAGAAGTGGACTTTGTCTATTTTCGAGTTATCCTTTTCCTGATTATACCTTATCTTAAGGTAGAAGAAGTGCCAATTCTATTATTGATGACTCTAAGGATGGTTGACAAAATTAAAAGAGATATAGAGAGCCAATATAAATGGTGAACTCTGTAGATAACCACTGAGGAAGCATTTAGATCAAAAAGAGAATTTTACGAAGTGTATAGAATAAATCGGCATGTACGATAAGATAGACGAATGTAGACTAAGCTTGAGAGTAATAAATAAAGGAAGGAAACGTTTCGACGTAGATTCGATTCCTTCTGGTGTTGAATTTTTCTTTCCTTTATTTATTAGTAAAAATCCCCACATGATGTTTTCATGAACAAAATACACTAATTATGTGAAGTTTGAGAGGTTTGCCAGGAGTTTTAAAGTGACGATCGAATATCTCTGCCTACCCCAATGTGAACTTAAAGCGTGAGTATGTGTATTTTTGTAAGCTTGTTTGAATAGTATGTACAGCACTCTGGTGACGAATTTTGTAAACTTTTACAATACATACATTATCAGGCAATACTACTTAAATATCTAGTGCCGGATAAAAACCTTCCCCAAAGACATTTAAAAAAAATAAGTCCACCTAAGACATACCTACATTGCGTTGTCCGGTACGTGGCCGCCACTCTAAAACCTTCGATTACCAACGACTGTCGGTGTGCGTGCAATTATCCTACGTCATATTACATATGATAACATTACACACACGCTATTAGTTCCCATTGGGGTAGGCAGAGACAATCGATCGCCACTTCGTACGATCCTGGCAAACCTCTAGCTTTGTTTGCATCCATACTATTTTTCATACTTCATACGTCATTTTATTAAATGATTATTGAGACATGCTCTTCAATTGAAATAAAGAATTATTATTTCATACCCTATCTTCAAAATGCTATCATTGCTAATCTATACTTGCAACCTACTTAGGCCACAAATTTACAACCATTTTATGTTTCGTTTGGTAAGGGTTGAGTAGCTAATATCTAAATCTTGTTATATACGTTGTACGACATGATAGTCTAGTGGGTAGAACAACCGCCCGAGAACAGAAGGGCGTGAGTTCCAATCCTGGGTCGGGCCTACACCAATTTGTCTTTTCTAAAGTCATATGTGTGGTTAACTTATCATGGTTGTAAACGGTGAGGGAAACATCGTGAGGAAACCCACATGGCTGAGTTGTACTTAGTCATGTGACAGTGTATTCGTACAAAAGGGCGATAGGCCTGCCCCCTATCACGTGAGTACACTGTCCATGCAAAACGTAGGTACTCTGAAAACCAGGTGACAAAGTCACGTGATGTTCAGAAGTATAAGTACCTCTGCCAACCCCTTCGGGGATAAACGACGTGAATAATTTTCCTGTTTTAAAATATTTCAGCACCTTTAAGAGGGTTTTATTTTCATGATAATATCAAACATTCCTACATAGTTTATGGTCACTTGAATACTTTGAACTTGGCCTTCTCCCAACACATCATGTTAGCGCACGCCAAATTATTCTCATAAATATCTTTTGTGCTCCTACTCCCGTTCAGCGTTTTAAGTAATTGATAGAAAAGTTGTATTTGTCACTATACCGTAAAGGTTTTATACTCTTATCTCCCTACTCTAAACTATTGTGAATATATAATACTAAATTTTAAAATCCACTGGCTTTGAGACAATGTTAATTATATTAAATTATTAAGAGCCCAACACCAATTTTTTTTTTTCGCACTCTCCTTCCAACAGTGGCTACGAGTATTAAGGTATTTTTATACCACCCGATTTCTGAATTGAGTATTCCAGCTGAGAACAACTTAAGTATCGTTATGTCGCTTTGAAATTTTAACAACTGAATGAGACAAAATGATACTTAAGTTGTTCTCAGCTTGAATACTCATTTCAGAAATCGGGCGTAAGCCCAAAGAGTTGCAACACTTCAAAAACATTGGGCCCATTGAAGCAAAACTTTAACACCTCTTATTGGTAATATAAGTTTTATTATTATTTACTTAACTCAACTCAAACGTTCACGCCGTAGGCAGAGGTACTAATATTTCTGGACATTGTGCTATCACGGTTTTTTGTTTAACCCTAATAATAATAATATGTACTATTACTACCGATATTTTCCGCAGGCTATTTGAGTTCTTTGTCACAAACTCATCTACAGCTTCGACACTCATTCGAACGGGATTATTATAAAATCAAGTTTAAAAGAACTACTTTATACAATTATTTTCTTTAATAGGCTATTTGACTAAGTTTTGAAAACTATCTTACGGTGTTAATTTTTTTATAAGGAGCCCTAAAAAAATATTTTTCTCTCTTCATTTTAGCTATTTTATTAATAAATCGAAAAAGAAAATGCAATATTCAAATGTGCCGCGAAAACGCGACTTTAAGTAATATGGTGGCTGTAGCACAAATGACGTCAATTCCGCATGAAACACCAATGAGCGAAGCGATACACAGTCTGTTTATGTGCAATCTACGTCATTATATTAATAGCCAATCACGGTCGTTTTTAGTCACGTGACAGTTGCTTCAAAAATACTTATTTTAGAAGACGGATTTTAGTGAAATAATGCAATATTTTTATTTTTATCTCGCATTATTACATACTGCTCCAAAATAGAAATATTAAGACTTATGAAATAAAAGAAATGCATATTTTTATTACAGTCAAATAGCCTATTGTAAAGATTCTGTAAATGAAATCGTGAAACAGGGGAACGAAGGAAGTAAAATTCAAATTCAAATTCAAATGTATTTATTACAAAGAAAAAGAAATGAAATGCAAATATAATTAAAAATATCTTAGCCACTTTTGGAAGTTTACTGGGAAAAAGATTGTGAAATAAAAGATGATTGGAGATGGATGAGTCTCCAACCAACTGCCCCAACAATCATTTCAGAAGTCCCTAACTCAAAAGTACTTATACTTCACATGTCATGTTATATATCATGTGACATCGTCACCTGGTGTTACCCACGTTTTGCTTAGACAGTGTATTCACGTGATAGAGGGCAGGCCTATCTATAAATATCTATAGCTATTAGTAAACCATCACTTCAACAATCAAAGCCTTCAAAATCTTCATCTCATATAGTTATACAATAAGAGGTGACCCCATATAAATTTCCACTCCACACTTAATGTCCAACGGCAATTTACTAACCAACGTCATACCATGACGGAGCATTCGTCGAGTCAAGATATTACAACAAACAACAGTTGGTAAATCCGACGAGATCTTTTACTATGTAGACATAGATAATTAATTGTACTATATAGAGATCGCCCAGTGATCTAAATTTTACTATTATTTTTGAAAGAATGTATTATTTCCTTACATACATACATACATATACTCACGGCTATAAATCCCTAGAAGGGGTAGCCAGAGCTAAGGAACTAGAAGTTCGTCAGCCACTTTTGGAAAGTTGAGTGGGGAAAAGATGGCAAAATAAAAGATGTTGGTGATGGGTCTCCAACCGCATCGCCAAAAAATCCCTTAAAAGCCCCAATACCGTTAGTCGCCTCTTACGTACACCGGCAGAAATGGGGTAGTGTTATTCTAAGCCGACACTACACAGCACATTTATTTATTATTTCCTTGCTATAGACAAATAAATATTAAGACATGTTATCACGGCTATAAATCAAAAAAAGGGGCAGCCAGAGTTTCAATGCAAAAAAATCCTCTGTAATAATATGATTAATGGCATATAATCATCATAATAGATTCTACCCATAATTTGACCACAGACTTTAACAATAATATAAGAGTATAATGTGTATTTAATTCAAATACATGGTCTGGTAATGTACGTATTTCATTGCGTCTTGTGTTTGCTTCTCGTAGGTATTGAAATATTGATTCAAGACTGTTTTTGTATATAGTTCTCATGAATATTTTTGTGAATATTATGTAAGTTATGCACGCTTAATACTACAGTGACCTATGTCAAAATTTATGAATTAAGTTACAATACTACACAGACCTTACAAAGGATGCTCTACAACATTATGAATACGAGACGATAAAGACCCAAGTGAATACGGGTGTTTTCTCGTGCCTATGTTGTAGAGCATGCTTTTTAAGGTCTGTGTAGTATTGTAACTCAATTCATCAAAATTTTGACATAGGTCACTGAAGTATTAAGCGTGCGATGTGCTGCTACAGCTGATGGTTTTTTTACTTTGATTTAAAGTATATAAACTAAACTACAGGGGTTTGCCGGGTTCGTACAAAATGGTGATCAATAGTCTCTGCCTATCCCAATATGAAATAATGTCGTGAATATATGTATAAAATAAGATGTACATGTATTAAGAGTTCAATGATAGTAGTTGTAAGCGAAGTGTGAAAATTTACCAAAATTGTGCAATGTCGTAATTAAAGTATGTATTTATGGATGTCTATAAAAAGATATGCAATCCATAAAAAAAAAGTCGCACTTTGGTTAACTCCTTTTCGTTTACTTAATTTTATTACTCTGTCTCAATATAAGCGTGTACTTACTATGTCCAATTGAAATATAAACTATATGGTCTAAAGAATATTTATTATCGTTGAGAATGAAACACATTACATTTAATTGGTAAAAAAGTGTTTGTATATTTTTTTATTTATGGGATTTTTCGACCTGATAGACTACTGCTTACCCTGCAACCTGTACGGTTTCATTTTAACGTTTTCTGAGCCTTTAGCCACATGAAACAAAGGCTAGTACCTCAGTGACCGCTTCTGTCACACAGCGCCGCGCTCGCATTTTTTTTGTTCTTTATCTATAACAAATATTATGACACAAACAAACACTAACTAGGTACAACTAATCAGTTACGTCCAACCAAGTACTGCAAGTAACTTTGCCAACCCTTTTGGGATATAAAAGATTAATTCTAAATAAACAAGATTGAAGACTATTTGGTTAACTTTAATTATAATAAACTTTAACGATTCTCGAAAATGTGAGTTGGTCTTATAACTTAATAAAAGTAAATCAACAACCCAGAATTATTTTGGAACTTACGTCATCTCCCGATGACGTCAAAAACTGGATTTCAAAATGGCCACCGTAGAACAAAACCCGCCAAACTACTATTTCGCTGGCAAAGTTTGATTTTGAAATGAAAATACGAATGTATTGTGCCGCTGACAATGAAAAGTTCACACAATATTTTAGACGAATCGTATTCGTTATGTGCACGATTCTCATCATATGCTTTTTGCTTTTTTATTATAAACTGGTTATGTTACGAGGGTTTACTGCATCGATACCTTTTTAATGGTGGTAATTTGAATACTAGATCTAAACCGAGTGTGCTTGAGGTTTCTGAATATTATATCTTTTTGAACGTCTAACCTATGAAATTGCTGGTACTATGTTAAAATGCATGCGGCACATTTGTAAAGCTTGTCAGGCAGATTTAAAAATGGACTTTTGTGTTTTAACGTTACAAATAATAATAACACTTTTACCATAAAATAAAGAAAAAATGTCAAATTACTGTTCAAATGCAGTATGTCAAATCAAATGTTTTAATTAAAAACGTAACGTCAATGATAAAACATTTCTTTCTTTACGTAAACACATATTCTCCAATACAACTTTGATAGCTCAATGGGTCGAAAATCCGTCTTCCATGCATGGGTTCAAACTTCGGGTTGAGCCTATACCAATTTGTCTTTCCTTAAGTCATATTTGTGGTTAATTAAGAAACCAAGGCTTACCAGCTGCTGGTACTTATTCCTGCACCTATCCTACGATAGACCTGTACCCAATCACGTCAGTACTCTGTCCAAACAAAACGTGGGTACTCTGAATTCCAGGTGATCATTTCACGTGATTTTCAGAAGTATTTGTACCTCTGCCAACCCCTTCGGGGATATGTACGGCGTGAACCTTTAAGTTTGAGACCAATACTCCTGAATCCAGATCTATTAGATTACATAAATATATGCTGTGTAATGGTGGTTAAGAATGGCACAAGCCCTTTCTACCCACGGGTGTCGTAAGAGGCGATGTAAGGGTAGGGGGCTTGTATGCTGTTTTTGGGCGATGCGCTTGGAGACCAATCGCCAACAACATTTATTTTATAATCCTCACCCCATTGAGCCTCCAAAAGTGACCGAGGAATGTCTATTTCTGATGATCTGGCTATCATTGCCATTGGGATTCATTGCCGTCAGTAATGTATGTATGTATGTATATCGTCTTACAGTAGAAAAAAATTGGTAATAAATGATAATTTTAATCTTTTTGTTCATGAAAACCTCATGTGGGGATTATCACTAATAAGTAAAGAATAAATAAAGGAAAGAAAAATTTCGACACAGGCGGGCGTCGGGGCGTTTACCCGAGGTCGCGGGTTCGATCCCCGCCCGTGTCGAAATTTTTCTTTCCTTTATTTATTAGTAGTGATAAAAGATATTGTACAACTCACTCAGATAGTAAATTGTGTACATATTGACGTATTCGTAGGTTTCATGGCAATACATAACCTTCGCACATTATGTACATAATCTTGACCTGCATGACTCTATGTATTTATTGTTTAATGACATAGCATTGCATTTTTATACAAGGCAGTTTGTTTTACTAGATAAAGGAAGACAAGATTTCTTTTTATCTTTCTATTTAGAGTTTGCTATATACATACATACATACATATACTCACGGCAATAAATCCCTTAAGGGGTAGCCAGAGCTTTGGAATGAGAATTTCCTCAGCCACTTTTGGAAGTTGATTGGGGGAAAGATAGTAATAATAAATGTTTTCGGTAAAATGTTGATGGGTCTCCAACCACATCGCCCAAAAACCACTTAAAAAGGCCCTATACCGTTAGTCGCCTCTTACGATCACCCACGGGTAGAAATGGGGTAGTGTTATTCTAAGCCGACACTACACGGCAAAGTTTGCTATGTTTTAATGGATATTTTGTGAAGAAATCTAAAAGTCCCACTACCCTAAATCGCCATCGGTCAAAGAGCTATTCTAAGCCGACACTACACAGCAAAGAAAATATGTAGAGTAAAAACAGAGATACCAACAGTTCACGTGACATTTTATACCATGGTAGTGATATTGCTGTGAAATGTCGTTTTAAAATAGCACTACCCCATTTCTTCCTGTGCAATGAGCATTTACGAGAAGAATAATGAATGTAAGGGAAGCAAAAGACATATTTGTCAAGATCGTGTAAAGTGGCGATCGATAGTCTCTGCCTACCCCAATGAGAATAATAGGCGTGAGTATAATTAACCTTGATATACACCAAACATATGAATTTAGCAAACACATATTGTTGAAAACCCGACTCAGCATTAAAACCTACGTCTCTATGCGTTAGTGATCTAAACAACTGAGCTAATGAGTACTGCATACAGTAAGAACACAAGAGCGTGCTCCCGGAAAATCCCAGTCTAGAAAATCTAAGGAAATCCCGGGTTTTCAAACTACTCAGTACCAGCTCTTCGAAAAACGACTCCCGGTTCTAACGGTACTTTCTACTTGCTTATCATTTTCTTACTAACTCTTTTTCAATACGTATATGCTAGATAATATATAGAACATTTATATTCGACATAATTCCTGAGAATATTCGTATAATTTTATTTGCATCGCTCCTAGACTTCTTTAGTTATAAAAAGTTTTTTTTTCATTTCGTTAATTTGTTTCGTATATATATTGCATTAATTAATATTGATATTCATCGTATTTGTTGGTTTTGAACCCTCGACCTCTAAATCTAGATCCGTGATGCGACGAGTCTACTTATCACAAGACAAAAGGCTTCACTATAATTCCTTTCTTTTTACCCAAATGCAAGAAAATTGATATTAATTATTGTATTTTATTACATAAGAATACATATTTTTAGTACTAGATGGTTGTTGACAAAACAAACCAAAGTAATAATACAACACATAATAAAAACTGTTTATCCTCGATGACCGGTCAACTATGGAGTTTGATGAAATAGTGCTGAAGTAAGTATTGCCATCTAGCGGAAACATATTAAACTAGTACAAACTGCAAACAACGTATAAGCACAGATATTTTAATGTAATAGTGTTTGAGACGTATAGGTTCATTTGTTATGTTCTAGATGGCAGTACATAAACCAAATAAAAATATTACTCAGCTACCATACTAAGCGCAAAAACAACTATCTAGAGGTTCCAAAATTTAAAAAAAAATCAGTCCTTTGAAAGTTGAGCAGGGAAGAGATAGTAAAATAAAGGACAGTTTGAAATCACAAATATGGTGATAGGACTCCTGACACACCGCCCCAACAATCACTTAAATAGCTCCTGAATCCTTCGTCACCTAGTAAAACAAGCATGGGAAGAAATGCTTTCCGTATATTATATATTTCATTCAAGTTAGCAAACAGTGAAAAGACTCTACAAAATTATGCATTTACATCAGTAAAGTTCTATCCCTTTACAACCGAAGTTAATTATTTACTCAGATGTTTTGGAAACTTACATAGGTTTTTTATAGGTGCTTAAGTATCGTGTGAAAAATGAAATAAAAAGTTCTGATGTCTCTGGTTTCCTGAAATCATACACTCACGATCGTGGGGCTTAGCAAGTAGATCGATCGGATCGACCGATACCAACGGAGTAATTTTAAAAATTCAGTTTGTAATATTACATGCTTAACTTACTTACTTATACTCACGCCCATTATTCCCATTGGGGTAGGCAGAGACTATCGATCGCCACTTAGTACGATCTTGACAAACCTCTCTTGCTTCCCTTACATTCGTTTTCCTTCTCATACATACTCTTTTATTCTTCTCACTTCGGACCCCCGCCTCTATAAGAACGTTTTCTATCTGGTCAAGAAACGTTTTACGAGGCCGTCCTCTACTACCATTCCCATCCACATTGGCTCTATATATATCTCTTTCGCTATTTTATTTTCATCCATCCTCTCTATGTGCCCAAACCACCTCAACATTCCTTTTTCTATCTTGCATACTACGTCATCTTTCAAACCTACTCGTTCACGGATCACTGTATTTCTCACTCTATCACACAGCCTTACATAACATATACTTCTGAGGGATCTCATTTCCACTGCATTAACTCTACTTTCATGCTTCTTCTGCCATGCCCAACATTCACTACCATACATCAGCATGGGAACCAGAATAGCATTATGCACAGGCATTCGAGCCTTTTCTGACAACGACTGGCTCAACATCAGACTGTTCATTGCTCTATTCACCGCGTTTCCCTTTTTAACTCTCCTTTCAATATCTTTCTCTCATTTTCCATCTCTAGTAAACAAACTCCCCAGATATACAAATTCTTTCACTTGTTCCACTTTTTTACCATCTATAACAATGTCACATTCTGTCATACTTTCCTCTCTTTCAAAAACCATTGTTTTGGTTTTATCCACATTCACTCTCATTCCCTTTCTTTCGAAAGACTTACACGCAATGTTCACCATCTCCTGCAACTCATTTACCGTTGATGCAAGTAACACTTGATCGTCAGCGTATAAGAGGCATTTAATGATGACCCCTCTCATTTTCAGTCCATAATCAAATCACTTTCGCGCAGTTCTTTCAAACAGTCGTCCATGAACAAATTGAAGAGCCACGGAGAGGCCACACAACCCTGTCGAACACCCCTAGAGATCTCAATCCAGTCCGTGTCTTCTCCGTTTACTCTCACACATGCATTGGAATCCTCATAGAGTGACTCCAATGCACGTATAAGTTGGCTCCTTACGCCTTCTCCAAATCAATGAAGGTGCAATACACTTTTTGGTGTTTTGCCAAAAATTTCTCTGTGATGCACCTTATTCATACATCCCATTCCCTTCCTAAATCCTGCTTGTACATCCCAAATTTTTTCATCCGTTTCTTTCATCACCCTTTCGATGAGAACTTGCGCATCCAATTTGCCGACAACACTGAGTAGGCTGATACCACGGTAGTTTTTTGCTTCTTGGCGTGACCCTTTCCCTTTATACAGGGGCACAATCACGGCTCTGCACCAATCTTTTGGTACTTTGCCAAGTGCCCAACACTTCTGAAAAAGGAAGAACAGCCAAGAAGCCACTAACCACTGCATGCTTAAATTACCTAATAAACCGAAAATGAAGATGATTCCGTGTGCCGTATGATATGAATATGGCCAAATCACTTAAAAGAACATTACCTCTCCTGGGTAGGCTCAAGCCCCGCGCGGTAGGGTCACACAGGCGTGAATATTGTTCGCGTATAGAAGAATTTGATAAGAGGTTCATACAGTTGTTGAAAACACATGCAGCTACTAAAACCGAGTGAAAATCAAAAGTTTGATTATAAGAGTCAGAGTCAGAGCCCAAGATTAGAGTATTCACACCTTTTATTCGCAGCTTATTGGAAAATTAAGAAACTGAATTGATTGCCGTGTAGTGCCGGCTTAGAATGTCGCTACCCATTTCTACCCACAGGTGTCGTAAGAGGCGACTTAGGGTATTGGGGCATTTTATTGGATTTTTGGGCGATGCGGTTGGAGACCCATCACCAAAAACCTTTATTTTTACCATCTTTTCCCCACTCAACTTCCAAAAGTGGCTGAGGAATTTATAATTCCTTAGCTCTGGCTACCCCTTCTAAGGAAATATAGCCGTGAGTATATGTGTGTATGTATGTGAATTGATTAAGTGAGAGTATATTAAGGGCCTCCCCGCTTTTTCCAGCTATTGCGCTGACTCTTACGTCAAATTCACTGAGAGTGACAGGGACGGAAAAAACGCGCGCGCAGGATAAATGTAGTTTATTTGGTTTTATTGAATAACTATAATGTTTAAATGAAAAGTTAAACATCAAAGTTACAGATCTTAAAGCTACGCGTATATAGACACATAATGAGTTCACATGTATGTTATGCCAGTGGAGCCTATACGGTTTTTATGAAAATAAAGCATGTTCCAATTCAATTTTTTTCATCATATTTTTCAACAAATTATTAAAATGTTAAACATCAAATTTTAACACCATGAACTAATCACCAAAATATATTTTATTCATGTCATATCAATTTCATCAAATCAGACTTTATAGAATTTCTAAACAATCAATATCAACCTATTTTTCCGGGGACGCCCTTAAGGACGACGGCGTTCCTACAACGAAAACATAGGAGGCTTTTTAAGAGAAAGTAGGTATTTTCTTTAAGCATTTAAGGAACTACTATTTAAGCTAAGATCGGTGGTGAACAATTCGACACCTTCTGAAAGAATTATGTTTGACTACGTAATACATTGTTATCAAAATGCATGTTAAAATTCTATTATTAAGATTAGTTACGGAAATTATCGAATTGAAAATGTTTATAACGTTCAGTGTTTGCTGTATAGTGTCGGCTTAGAATAGCACTACCCCATTTCTTCCGGTGGGTGTACGTAAGAGGCGACTAACGGTATTGGGGCTTTTAAGGGATTTTTGGGCGATGCGGTTACCATCTTTTCCCCACTCAACTTTCCAAACGTGGCTGAGGAATTTCGAATTCCTTAGCTCTGGCTACCCCTTCTAGGGATTTATAGCCGTGAGTATAATATATGTATGTATAACGTTCTGTCACTTTAGCTGTTACGCCTTACGATATAAATAAGGCAATATATCAAATAGTACCACTGCTTGAATTGCCTCAACATCTAAACACCGCAAACATTTCACGTGCAAACATTGACATACCATCACACTTACATTAGATTGAGAGATTGTAAAATGTACGGAACGATGGCATGTGATGGTTCTGCAGCCGCAATACCAATCATTCATTTAAATAGTACCAACATCCTTAGTCGCCTTGTAAGAAATCCACACGAAGAAAGGGGTAATACTATACATACATATACTCACGGCTGCAATTCCCTAGAAGGGGTAGCCAGAACCAAGGAATTATAAATTCCTCAGCCACTTTTGGGAGTTGCGTGGGGAAAAGATTGTGAAATAAAGGTTTTTGGTGATGGGTCTCCAACCGCCTCGCCCAAAAATCCTTTAAAAGCCCTAATACCGTTAGTCGCCTCTTACGATCACCCACGGGTAGAAATGGGGTAGTGTTATTCTAAGCCGACACTACACAGCAAACACTGAACGTTATAAAAATGTTCAATTCTAATTCGACACTACACGGCAAAATACTACTAATACTAACGGGTAATACTATGTTATGCCAAAACTAGACTTAGCACAAAATCTTATAGTTATAAGAAAGGCAGGTGATTATTATAATGTAGGCATGATTTAAAAATAAACTATACAATTATCTGACTCATTTTTTAAAGTACATGATTTCTCAGGTAATTGTTACACAAAAAATATGTGATTTTATTAAAACTATCCTCTTTTTATTGTTTATACTTATAGAAAAACATGTGAATAAAACTGTTGTTTGTTTTGTTTTTTAATTTAATAATTTTAATTTAAATCCATATAATTTCATTTGTTAAATATAATTACAATGTATCAAATAAATGTAAAACATTATTTCATCTTGATATTTACTCGCCGGTCTTCGGCAGAACATGTAAAGCACCCTATGTCATTGATTTGTCAACCATTCTACTCATGTTTCTAGTAAAGCATTTTATAGTTCATTTCTTTCATATACTCACGCCCATTATTCTCATACGCATAGGCAGAGACTATCGATCGCCACTTTGTACGATCCTGACAAGCCTTTTGGCTTACATCCACATTCATGAATATTTATATACCAGTTCTTTAATTCATCAAACTACAAACGCCTGCCTTTTTAAATACAGTCTGGTAATGCTATCCACATTGGTTTGCTCATAAGAATAAACACAAGAGAAATTTTCGATTACTATAAAGAACTAAAATGGTCAAATACTGTGTAGTGTCGGCTTAGAATAACACTACCCCATTTCTGCCGCTGGGTGTACGTAAGAGGCGACTAACGGTATTGGGGCTTTTAAGGGATTTTTGGGCGATGCGGTTGGAGACCCATCACCAACATCTTTTATTTTGCCATCTTTTCCCCACTCAACTTTCCAAAAGTGGCTGACGAACTTCTAGTTCCTTAGCTCTGGCTACCCCTTCTAGGGATTTATAGCCGTGAGTATATGTATGTATGTATGTAAAATGGTCAAACAATATCTATTTTATGTACCTCTGAAACATTAAAACTCTTTGTCTTATACATCGAAAAATGGGCGTTTTGGCTTCTACACGCTCTGGGTTGTATTTGGAGCAGTATTTGTCCTTTATATAGTTATATTTTTAATGAAATATCATGGCTTCCTTTATTTTAAAGGGGGCCAAAAATATATATACCAACAAATATTCACGACTATTAATCCTAAGAAGGGATAGCCAGAATTTCAGAATAAGAAATTCCTATGCCACTTTTGGAAGTTGAGTGAGGAAAAGATAGTAAAGTTTCTCGGTGACGGGTCTCCAACCAAATCGCTCCAAAAACACTTTCTAAGCCCCAATACCCTAAGTCGCCTCTTATAAACACCCACGGGGTATTACTATTCTAAGCTGAAACTACCCAACAATAATACTCATACCTTATTATTGATCAAGTTTCAATCGTAAGCGTAGTCTAAATGATTTTGGAATTCTACAGGATTAATTTCAATAGAAAAACTCTCTATTGCATATCAAGACATTAACAGAAATAATGAAAAAGCCACCGCTAGATGTCTTAAATCTTAGTCGGTAAGTAGTAAGTCAGGTCGGTGATGGGTCACGAGCCACATAGTCCAAGAATTACTTAAAAAGCCCCGACTTCCTTAGTCACGTTTTATTCTTTTATTACACCCACCACTTGAAGAAATAGGGTAGTGCTATTCTAAGCTGGCACTACACAGCTACAAACAAATATGGTTTGGGCACATAGAGAGGATGGATGATAGTAAATTGGTGAAAGAAATCTATAAAGGCAATGTGGAAGGTAATGTTAGTAGAGGACGACTTCTGAGGACTTATTTGGACCAAATAGAGAATATGCTCAAAAAGGCAGGAGTCCGAAGTATGAAGAATAAAAGAGCATGTATGAATGTATGAAAAGATTGATGGATGTAAACGAAGCTAGAGAGGTTTCCCAGGATCATACAAAGTGGCGATCGATAGTCTCTGCGTACCCCGATGGGAACTAATGTTGTATATGTATGTATGTAAATAAATACAATTGATTTATATGTTTGCCCAAGGGTATTTACAAAGCAATATTAATTCCGGATGGCCACAGCCCTTAAAAAAGCTCGAGAATAATTAACACTTAAGTATCCTTTCATAAGCATACCCATATGGTGCGATATACGTTCTTGACCGACTTTCAGTGCACGCGAATATTCAAAAGTCATCATGACTTTTTGTGTCTCACTACTTTTGTATTCAACTACGCCTGTGGTGAAACGGTTGCAGCTTTGCGCTCAGAAGATGTATGTACAAGAAAATAATCTTGGGGGATGCACTTTATAGTCAGTTTATTAGATTTATTAGACCACGGAGGACACATTTGGACCAAATAGAGAGTGTGCTCAAAAAGACAGGCGTCCGAAGTATGAAGTATAAAAGAGCATGTATAAGAAGATTGATTTATGTAAACAAAGCTAGAGAGGTTTGTCAGTACTAAGTGGCGCTCGATAATCTCTGCCAACCCCTATGGGAACTAATGGCGTAAATATATGTATGTATGTATTATTATACATTCGTGATATCTTAGTAGCAAGCATAAGCGTAGCGTCACAATGCTTTCTCTCCTTGCCAAGTTTCTGATTGTGACCCATAAATACAACACAAACGCCTGCCATGAAAAGTGACATGAAAAATGCCTATATTCAACACCAATTTGAATTTCAGAGTGAGTTAAATAAAAATTATCTGCGTTTCTAGTTGACTCTTTTTACATTTAAGCTGAGTCTTGCATTGATGGTTTCCATGCGATTTTCCGTAAATGGGTCGTTTAAGTTTTAGGCCACATCCGCGATAGCTCCAATAGTCTCCTGGCTGCGATATATTCAGACATTTGAACTTAAAAAAAGAAAAAGTCAAAAAGATTATTTTTCAAAATAAAGTTGAATACCAACATTTTTTAAACATAAAAGTTTTAAATTAATCGTTAATCCGTTGCTTCGGAAGGTATTCATAAAGACAAGAAACAACAAAGAAACTCTTTAAATTCACATTTTTTAATTTTTTCAAAATATGGTTTGTACAATTTCAGTTTATAAATATGTTTTTACTTTATAAAAGATTTTCTATGCTACCAAACCAAACGATAGTTTGACATAATTAAACAAAATTGTCCATCACAAAAAACCAATCACATAACGCGAGAAGAAAAATCCTCACCAGACAATTATTCCTAGGAATAACGAGGGAAGATTTATAACTTTACGGACACGGTAATGTGCGCGTTTGTGTCCTTGTCGTTTAAAAAATCTTGAACACTGTAGTAAGATTTCTTTAAAAGCATGGCTTTAATTGCCTTTTTAAAAGATGCCACAGGCAATTCCAATATGTCAGAAGGAAGTTTGTTGAACATTTTCAGCGATAGTTCCATAAAGGAGTTTCTTACTTTATTAAGTCTCCACTTTGGTACGTTAAGTTTCTCCTTATTTCGAGTGTTAGCAGCATGCCTATCACTAACTTTATTAAATTGGCCTATATTATTTTTGGCATACATTAAATTCTCAAATATGTATTGGCAAGGGACAGTTAAAATGCCAATATCATTAAATTTTTCGCGCAACGTATACCTCGACCTTAACATGTAAAAAGATCGGATAGCTCGCTTTTGTAAGACAAAAACTTTATGAGCATTAGCCGCTTTACCCCATAATAAAATACCGTACGACATAATACTATGAAAATTCTGCTATTTCTCTAATCTTACGCACGGCATACGCTGCTGAGCTCAGCCTTTTAGAAAGTGTTATTATATGGGGTCCCCATTGCAACTTAGAATCGATTATTATCTCTAGGAATTTTGTCTCTTTCACTAATTCTACTTTTTCACTGTCAATAACAATATTGGCGTCAACTTGCCTAACATTCGGTAAAGTAAATTAAATACATTTAGTTTTTTTGGCATTCAGAACCAGGTTATTTACAGTAAACCAATGCAATACTAGTGAGATAGCTTTAGTTACGTCGTCAAGAGATGAAGACTTGTACTATAGTGCCCCACTACAAAGGCCTCTGAGTCCATACGTTCCAGCTCTGTCCCACCTCCGACCGGTACAGATCATTAGAACTAAGTAAATACATTCACAACCTGAAACAAACCTCTCTAGTTTTCAATTAAATTCATCATCAATCTTAAAGTAAACTTAATATTTGTAAAAAATGATAATGATATAGATATATATATATATATATATATATATATATATTCTCAACTTCCAAAAGTGGCTGAGGAATTTATAATTCCTTAGCTCTGGCTACCCCTTCTAGGGAAATATAGCCGTGAGTATATGTATGTATGTATGTATGATATAGATTAAAGATTAAAGATTATTTATTCAAAAAAAAAGACAAATGGATAAGACTTAAAATAAAATACTTATATATTATATAGATTAGTTATATTAAATAATTTATTCATCATAATTAAAGTTAACATACATCTTCTAGATGTTTGTAAGTTGATTGTATCTAATCATAGCATTCTATGCAATTATATTCTTAAATGCATGTTGACTGCTATTATTATATATTCACATAATATTTGAAACAAAAATTATATATTGAGTATATCGCCGTGGTTCTTTTAAGTTGCGATTTCTCTTAGGTATTCATAATTATAAGCCGAAACATACTATCCAGAAAACTGTGTAAAATAGACACTAAAGTCAACCCGAATTCCCACAAAATCATAACCTTGTCCAAATTGGTTACGGCTTCTGTAATATATTTTTTATTTATATTGTAGCTGTGTAGTGTCGGCTTAGAATAGCACTACCCTATCTTTCCGATGGGTGTACGTAAGAGGCGACTAACGGTTTGGGGTTTTTAAGGGATTTTTGCGCGATGCGGTTGGAGACCTACCACCAATAACCTTTATTCCAAAATCTTTTCCCACACGCAACTTTCAAAAGTGGATGAGTAATTTCGAAATCCTTAGCTCTGGCTGCCCTTTCAAGGGATTTATAGCCTTGAGTATATGTATATATGTATGTCATATATTTTTTACCATCCGTTTCGAAGCAGGAACTCATAAAAGTATCTTTGATGATGACTGAAATGATGAACTGTAATCAAATCACATCAAATTATTAACAATCAAAATATAGGCTACTCATTTGTTGTCTGTTTTGTCAGCTATTTCGATTAGTCAGCTAGGGAAAGGTTGTATTGTATGCGCTACGTCACTAACAAGACGTAAAAATATTTAGATCGGACTTTAATATATTCGCTTTGAGTTTCGTAGTCGGAGTGATATTGAATAACCAAAAACTTAAATGGGTTCATATTTCACGTTAATAGAACTAAAGTCATAGAAAGATAATTTTGCAAGAAAATAAATTACACCAAGTTTGTGGTTGTAAGTATAAATTTCATTACCAATTTCCGTGACCGCACTGAATCGTGTTATTACAACTTTTTATATTTTGTCGACTGGCTGTTATCAGAATCGAATAGCACGCTAATAATTATCGCACACGCACGAAATTGTAAGTAACAAATATAGTAATAAAAGATCTAAAATAACATAATAAAAGGATTTAATTAAATAAAGTTTGTAAAAAAACGCGTGTAAATTAAATACATACATAATCGCGTGCCGCATCTCAAGGTTTTGTAACTCTTCATCTGTTCTTGGAGAGAGCGCACCTCCTTTGCAGTGACCACCTGCGCGCGTCTCGAAACCGACGCATTTAAAAAAATTAAGTTTTCGTTCCAATTTTGAACTTGACATTTCTATCAATCCCGCGTTTTCTCAAGAAAATTTTCACGTCTTCATTTTAGAGCCAAAAGTTTTTATTCCATATTTTTTTAATAAATTGTGTTTTTGTGTCAGTGAACTTTTAGTGTGAAAGTAAAAGGAGGTGAATCGTTCTTATTAATTTGGTAAGTGTTAGCATAGTCCGTGTGCTCTAGATTTGATCGGCTTATTTTGTAAACTATACCTAATACTTTTGAATCGGCAAATAATTTATTTCTCTTAGCAATTCCGGAGAATGTTTCGATCGTGACGGTATGTTGAATTTAATATGAGAGATTTCAAACGGTTATCACTCTTTTTATAGAAATATTCCGAAACACTTATTTATTTACCTGCCATCATTACAACTGCAATGTAAGCTTCTATTAATTTATATATTTATATTTTTTTACTCTTATTCAAGATAGTTATAACTTTATTTTTTTTTACTTCAATTGGCATAATTCTGTTCAAAATAATTTGTTTCAATGCCAAGCATTAAAAATTTAGATAATTTTCAGAACTAAAATATATATATTGTGAACTGAACATATCAATATCTAAAACAACTTATTGACGGATTTATTCTAAATAAATATTCATACACATTGAATTACAATTGAAAATGATCTTGGTATATGAAACTAAACCAAACTACAACAATTTAAGCGACGTCTATGTCAAATTTACTGTGTAGTGTAGGCTCAGAATCGCACTACCCCGTTTCTACCGATGGGTACGTAAGAGGCGACTTACGGTATTGGGATTTTCAAGGGATTTTTGGGCGATGTGATTGGAGACCCATCACCAACAACCTTTATTTTACCATCTTTTCCCCACTCAACTTTCCAAAAGTGGCTGAGGATTTTCTAATTCCTTAGCTCTGGCTACCCCGTCTAGGGATTTATAGCCGTGAGTATATGTATGTATGTATGTATGTCTATGTCAAATAAAATATTTCAAAACCTTGACGAAATCAAATATTGAGATAGACTGAGCAATCAATTAGTTATCATATCACTTAAAAAGAAAAATATGTCGATAACTTAAACATGATTCCCTGTTTTTCTTTCTAAGTAATTTATTGTAAGGTGTATGAAATGGCAAAGCTCGAAATGACAGTGTCACTTCGATTAAAGGATTAAGTTTGAAGAACTGACTCATTATTACACATATAACATTTTCTGAGTTTGCTGTGTAGTGTCTGCTTAGAATAGCACTACCCCATTTTTCCCGATGGGTGATCGTATGAGGTAAAGGGCTTTTTAATTGATTTTTGGGCGATGTGGTTTGTAGACCCACCACCAACAACCTTAATTTAGCTGAGAAATATCTTATTCCAAAGTTTTGGCTACCCCTTTTAGGAAATTATAACCGTAAGTTATTGTATGTATGTATTTTCCAATGGAACCATCCGTCACTAAACACACGTTATGTGAAAGCAATAGTTACCGGCCGGAACGAATCTCGACAAAAAAAAATTATAGAACTTCTAAACTTACAAAATTTCTAACAAAAAATCAATACATAATTGATTTTGATTCACAGCATGTGTACAGTGTATAAGATTTTACGAAAGGGAAGCATGAGATAGAATAAGTATTTAATGTATCTATACTAATTCTTCGGAAATGCTGAACCAAATATAAAAATCGTTGCACTATCAGAAATCTACACCATTTATAAAAGTGCCGTGAGCCTTAGATATTTGATAGATGACACAACACAAGTGAAGCTAGAGTGGTCTTCTAATACTTTATATGAATAAAACAATATTTTTATACTGTCTTATTTCTTTATATTACTTATCTATGGTGATGCCGACTTCTCTTTTCCATGATGCAGTGAACTAAGAGTGGTGGTGACCTGCAATCACTTTTAGTATATACTAAACTTCAATCTAAACGTTTACGCCGTATATCGATGGATAGGTGACCAGTGAGAAAACCCGCATGGCTGAGTTGTACTTAGTCATGTGACAGTATATTCGAACCAAACGGCGATAGGCCTGCCCCCTATCACGGGAGTACACTTTCCCAGCAAAACGTGGGTACTCTGAACACCAGGCGTCAATTTTACATGATGTTCAGAAGTATTAGTATATCTGCCAACCCCTTCGGGGACATTCGGCGTCAACGTTTGAGTTTGAGAAACGGGATTGTGCTAATCCTTAGTATTCAATACAGATCTTTTATTAAACATATGTCTAATTAACATAATTTTGTATGTTATTAACAAATTGGTTGTTCCTTATTTTCCGAAATTAGTAGAACTAGTCTCATTTTAATGTTCTTATATTTGCACTGGCCCTGATTCTTTAATATAGATGTTGGTTCCTTACTTTTAATTATATAGATATGCGCATAAAATAAATTTAAATATATAATCGAAATAATATCTGATATCTGTTAAATAATAAGGAATAACTTTATCTTAGTGTTAATACGGTAGACCGTGTGAAGAACGAAAGGACACTTTTACGAAAAGATTGTTTAATATAATTTAAGCTTGAGAGATTTGATCACATTAGTGGTGATTGATTGTGTATGCCTACCCCAATGGGAAATAAAGACAAGAGTCTATGTTTTATAAAATGTATTGAAATGAAAAAAATAATTTTATGTAGCAATAGCCTATTTAGGAATGATACGTGCACTTTGTCTAGTTATTTCAACGCAACTATTAACTATAAGCACGTAAGATAGGCATCAAATCAATAAACAGAATATGATTTGCTTTAAGTAACAATAAAAACATTATATTACATGGCTATACTCACGGTTTTATTCCATAAAATGGGTTGCCAGACCAAAGCTTAAAATATATAAATAGCTTACAATTTATTATATTACTATACAATTATTGTAATGTTAGTAGAGGACGACCACGGAGAACACACTTGGACCAAATTGAGAGTGTGCTCAAAAAGACTGGCGTCCGAAGTATGAAGAATAAAAGAGCATGTATGAAAAGATTGATGGATGTAAACGAAGCTAGAGATCGTACGAAGTGGCGATCGATAGTCTCTGCCTACCCCAATCGGAATTAATGGCGTGAGTATATGTATGTATGTATGTATGTATACAATTATTCCGATTGAGGTAGGCAGATTTATCTATCGCTACTTTGCACGATCCTGATAAACCTCTCTTTTAACTATTTTAGGGTAGTGCAATTTTGACGCTAAACTACAAGTTCAATATACTTTTTACTTATCAACAATTTACAAATCACAGATTTCAGCACAGTTGCGGTCCAAAATAAACGGACGATTGCAAATCTGTCGAGCGATAAAAGTTTCGCAAACCAACGGCAGTAATCTATAGAACAGAATAACTGTTAGCACAACACTTCCAGCATACTAAGCGGTGACAATTCGTGGGTCCGTACAAACACCTTAGTTATGAATGTGACCATTCAGCTGTAAGACTATCTTTTCAATAATGGTTTACTGTTTTGTTGTTTTATTTTATTGCAACCTTTTGGTACGAAATGTTTGAGAAGGAAAATTTATGTATAAAAGTGGGTTGGTCATCTTTATATATGGAATAGTTTTTAAAGGATATTGGTTAAAGAGTATTTGCAGTATAGAAAAACCGACCAAGTTTAAGTCGGCTGGCGCACGAAGAGTTATAACCGTACTATCATCTATATAGAAAATCACGGTTGTAGCATGGGAGCCCCACTTTAATATTTACTTTACTGTTATTTTATTATTTATTTTGAAAAGTGATGGGGATCCATAGCGGCAACAAAAACACATCATTTGTGAAAATTCCAGCTTTCTAGCCATCCCTGTTTATGAAATACAGCCTGGAGACAGACAGACAGCGGAGGCTTAGTAATACGGTCCCGTTTTACTTTTTGGTACGGAACCTTAAAAACTAGTTTTTTAATACAAAAAAAAATAAGGTTAGAGGCTATATTTGATTGGTTAGCATAATATTTAGGCTAACATTTATTTAAATCACCAAATATCTGCATTTTAATGATAATTCAATGCAATAAGGAAATAAACTCTTGCCTTCCAGAAACACAAATCAGTATAATTAATAAAATCTTTTTGTAAACCACATATTTAAGAAGACTACCAAAACTGTACTTTTATTGAGTTTTAAACGTTTTTCGGCTATTTGGCGATTATTTTTTATGACCTTAATTCTAGTGTCTACCTTGTTTTTAAGTAAAAAAAAACTTCTTTACTTAAACATAAACTTAAAATATATACCGAAAAGTCTGTTCATATAGTAGTCAATGTGTCAAGGGCACGTTGAGTACAAAACGTTACAGTTGCATACGTGAGGGGAATCCAAGGTTAATTTCTCTGTGACGAGAAATGCATTTGGATAACTTATTATAAATGTGCTAGATTGACCTATAACCTTCAATATTTATTTTACTCATTAGATCGGGACTGCTATGTAGTGTAGTTTCGGCTTAGAATAGCAATACGCCATTTCTTCCCTTGGATGTTCGTAGGAGGCGACTAAGGGTATTGGTGCATTTAAGTGATTTTTGGGCTTTGCGGTGGGAGACCCATCACCATCAACCTTCATTTTACTTTTCTTTTTTTTTGTATACAGCTCTGACTACCCCGTTTAGGGATCATAATATAACTGTGATTTATGTGTCTGTAAAAGGAGTATTTATTTATAATCATCAGTAGGTCTATATTATACTTTTTTACTTAGAATTATGTTTGTAGGGCTAATTAAATGTAGCTATAAAAACTTATCGCATAACCGTTTTCGCTCAGAGTTTACTAGTGTAACCATATGTCACATAAAAATCATTTGCATAATGTTCTAGGGCCTAATTTTAGTTTTCGTGTTATGGGACCACGGGAGACTCCGCTAAACCTAAGCCTATTTTAAAAATATGTAAGGGTAACAATATTACTAAAAATAGCATGCATGTTGATGAGAGATGAGTCCTATATCCAGCAGTGAACGTCTATTTACTGATGATTATGATGATTGATTGTGCCGCATTCATTTTATTAAAATCCCACACATATTTCATCATGGTAATATGTTACAATAATACATTATTCAACGAGCTAAATTTCTACGTTTGCTCAATGTGACATTCGTTAATATTACACGAAACATTTCTACTGCAATTTGTTTGTATTCGGAAATTTCCTGAAAATTTACGCAGCCTTAGAATAATGGCAATTATTTATTCGATCTCACATTATTTATTATCTTATTTTTGCTTATGATTGTATATAAGCAATATTTTAAACAAAATATATTCCATCACTACGTATATATTTTACCACTGTGCATTACCACATATTATTTCATGTATTATATTTCATGTATTAGTGAATAAGTGACTAGCTTCTGGGTCCAGAGGTTGCGGGTAAAATAAAAATAAAATAAAATAAAATAATCATTTATTTCAAAATAAAAAGATAAATCTTTGTTTTTTGAACGTCAAATTTTAACTTAATACTAAGTTTACTTCGGATTCGGAAGGTGTTTTGTTGAGAGAAGAACCCGTAAGAAACTCGTCAACACACATCTTTTTTTAACGTCCATTACAATTTTGGTGTTAGCCCGGAAACATCCTGCACAGAGCCCTGATGACACCAAGCCACTTCATCATTAATGTAATCATTGACATTGTAATAGGCTTTCGAACTAAGATTTCTTTTAACTGCTGCTTTGAATTTTGTTTCTGTTAAATTTAAAATGTCCTCAGGTATTTTATTATACATTTTTACGCATAACCCCATGAAAGATGTATTTACTTTTGACAATCTGTATTTTGGTACTGATATTTTATTGTTGTCTCTCAGGTTTCGAATATGTCTGTCACAATTTTTCACAAAAGAGGCCTGATTCTTTCTTACATACATAATATTTTCATAAATATATTGACATGGCAGTGTCATTATATTTATTGTTTTAAACAATTCCCTCAGGGAATCTCGGGATCTCAAATTGTATATAGCTCTTATTGCTCTCTTTTGGAGAATAAATATGGAACCAACATCAGCTGCTCTGCCCCAGAGTAAAATACCGTAAGACATTACACTATGAAAATAGCTGTAATAAACTAATCGAGCTGTCTGTACATCTGTCAAATGTCTTATTTTCCTAACGGCATATGCAGCACTACTTAGCCTGCCAGCTAGTGAGCTAATGTGGGGTCCCCATTGGAGCTTGGAGTCCAGAGTTATCCCTAAGAAAACTGTGTTATCCGAAAATACTAACTTTTCATTATTTAAAATTATTTCGTTATCAACGCACCTAACATTAGGTAATACAAATTTAATGCATTTGGTTTTTTTGCCATTCAGTACAAGATTATTGGAAGCAAACCATGTTTGAATCTGTGAAACCGTGTTATTCACCTCGTCAATATTCTGATTATTTCTTTCAACGTCAAATACTAAAGAAGTATTATCAGCAAATAACACTATCTCGGACATTTTCTCGACCATGAACGGCAAATCATTAATATAAACTAAAAATAAAAATGGGCCCAAAATAGAACCCTGCGGAACACCCATTTTTACATGAGTTCCAGGTGATATTGCATTATTGATTTGCACTTTCTGTATCCGATCCGAAAAGTAAGACTTTATTAATTTAAGTGCGTCACCTTGTATGCCATAATGTTCTAATTTAATAAAAAGGATTTCATGATCTGCACAATCAAATGCCTTCGTAAGATCGCAAAACAAACCAATAGCATCATTTTTGCGTTCCCACGAATCAAAAATGTGTTTCATTAAGGCAACGCCTGCATCGGTGGTAGAGCGGCCCTTCGTAAAGCCAAATTGTTTTGGATGAAACAATTTGTTTGAAGCGAAATGCAAAAGCATTTGATTGAACATTAGTTTTTCGAATATTTTACTTAAAACTGGCAGAATTGATATTGGTCTATAACCATCAGGACTAATTTTATCTCCTCCGGATTTAAGAAGTGGTACAATTTTACTATGCTTCATGAGATTTGGAAAGATTTTATTTCTTATACATTCATTAAATATATCTGCTAAATATGGAGCCAAAGTTACAATAAAATTATGGCAAACTTTCACTGACATACCCCAAATGTCTTCAGAACTTTTTAGTTTAAATGATTTAAAACATTTTTCGATATCTGTAGGGCTGACATCTTTAAAACAAAACAAAGTTTCGCACCTATCAACATTTTGTTGTAACAAGTGTTGAGCTTTTATAACCGATGTGTTTAAATATTCAGTTATTTTTGATGGTATGTCAGTAAAATATTTTTCAAAAATACAAGCGATTTCCTCATTAGAGGTAGTCAGACCTTTATCAGATCGAACACAGAACTCCTGATCACATGGTTTACCTCGGCCTGTTTGGGTGTTGATAATATTCCACACTGTTTTAACTTTATTATCGGATGTTCGGATACGTCGGCTTAGGTATCTGGCTTTAGCCTCTTTACATACTTTATTAAATATTTTTGAGTATTTTTTTACATATTCACTCAATTCATTATTATTACTATAAGCTTTTTGATCATATAAATCGAAGAGTTTTTCTCTTGATCTATAAATACTTGGTGTTGCCCACTCACAAAACTTAAATTTACTGGTAATAGTTACATTTTTTACATTAAAAATTTCATTAAACTCATTTATCAGAACATTATAAAAGATATCATAGCTAGTATTTGAGTTTTTATTAATTGTACATGTGGGCAACTTAGAGCTTATTATATTTATATATTTTTCTACTTTACTGGCAGTAATATGCCTTTTTTTAATAACAATTTTTGGTTCTGGTATCTCTAGAGGAAAGCTAACAAAAAGGCCGCTGTGGTCAGACTTTAGTTTATTTATAACACTTTTACTTGAAAAATCTGCATTATTAGTAAATACATTATCTAAGCATGTTTTGATTCTAGTCGGTTCCAAGAATAAATTTTCTAAATTGAACGATTGGAATAAACTCATCAATCGTGTTTTAAGATGACTGTCTTGTAGGAGATCCACATTGAAGTCTCCACATATTATTATACGTTTTTTATTCCTGAAAACTTTGCCTAATACATCTTCCATTACATTTTCGAATTTATCATAATTTTGGTTATAAGGGGGTCGATACACACATATTAAGAAATAGTTTTTTAACTCTATGCAGGATAATTCCACGACTTGCTCAACGCTTAACTGTACAATATCATTACGAATTTTTGATTTAATATTATTTTTTAAAAATATAGCGGAGCCACCACAGGCTTTAGAATTGCGGCAGTAGTTGCTAGCTAAATAATAGTTTTCAAAACCAAATATGAGTTCGCAATTCTTAAGCCAGTGTTCAGTAACACATAAACAATCTATTTCATATTTTTCCAAAAATAATTCTATTTCTAATTCTTTACAAGAAAACCCCTGAGTATTTTGACATACAAGTTTAAACTGGGAGACTCCTTGTAAAGTATTCTTTTTAGTTAAATTGCCAGAAGAACCTCCTTCCTTGTTTACAATATTGATATTAGGTGACGACTTAAGGACGACAGGAGGCTCTTCCATTGTCACTCTTAAAAGTTTAAATTATGGCTTCCACCATCGCATACTAGAAGTAAGTTTCCCCTTATATTAAATATATGGGGGTCAGATATATTATATGCTAATAATTTAGCAATGTTCCGCTTTTGATTTAAGGGTATGTATACAGTACCCAGTCGAGAATTTGAATAAGGTAAAAACTTATTCAAATCCAAACAAAATAAATTGTCGCTTTGACAACATGTCACGTGACATATTAGATTATTCATAATATGAATATTGTCATTCTGCTTATCCATATTAAGTAAGTATGGAAAGGTACAAAATATAAATTTACATTTATATATTTTTTGTATTTCCAAAAGTTTATTTAAACTTTTATTTAATAAATACTTATTTAATCCTATACTATTGCCGACCAGTACGACAATCGTTGTATATTCGTCATAAGTGCCTAATAATATTCGTTCTACTATATAATTAAAGTTTGCACCCGTATAGCAATGGTTAATGACCTGCTGATTAAGATACTTCGATAGTATTTCGCCAAAACCTACGGCCATGCCATCCGAAAATACTAATGTTCTGTTTGCCGGCGGCGCCGGCGGCGTGCTAACAGTTGGTAATGTAATCCCATTAATTGGTTGGGGTGATTGAGATATAACGCTATTTGAGGAAATATGACTATTCAGAGTAACCGTCTCTTTGTCTATAAGACTGCCGATATGTTTGTATCTTAAATGCAGATCTTCCTGACTAACAATCAGCTCACTCAGTTTATCATTCAAACTATCTATTTGGTTTAGTAAATCAATTTTTCTGTAAGACTTGTTTATGAATTTTATACTATTTTTCATACTTATAAGACTTTTGTTTGTGTTATATATACGTTTTTTAACTAATTTATATTTTTTACATTGTTTACGACTGAAAGTTTTTGAATATTTAAAAGAGGTCATAGAAGATAATGATTCTGCCTCAAGTTCGGCACATAAAGAAACTGCGTGAGAGTCTTCGTGAATATTCTTTATTCTATGGAATTCCGCCAATTGAGCGTGTGCCTCTGCCAACTGCTCATTCAGAATATGAATTCGCTCTAAAGCTACTTCATGCTTTGCGCACTGATCCTCATGCTTTAATATTAATATCTGCTGGTTTTCTAATTCCACTTGAGAAATGTCGTAAGATTCACGAAGCAACACAATTTTTTCTAAAAGATTACTATTTTTCAACTTTAAATTACGAATAGCTAAAACGTTTTCGTCCCGTTCTTCTAAAAGCCTATTTTTTAATTGTTCTGCATCATTTAACTCTCTTTTTAATTTTTCATATTTTTGTTCGGCAGCCATTCTACGAGTTGTAATCGAGTCCATTTTACGAAACGAACAGTCTTAATATTATATACTAGTTTAAAGCGTTACTATAGCGAACGATAATCCTAATACTAAAATATTTCGATCCACACAAGCGCCTACTTACAACAAAGATATAAAGTTATTATTTATCGTTTGTTTTCTATTAACTAAACAATATAATCATAAATGTAACACTCAAAATATGACACCGAGTGTTATCACTACCCTAATTTAGTTTTAAATATTAACGTTTTACTATTTATTATATCCTTTACGACAAACAATTTGTACTCACAAATTCTAATAAGTACCTAATATTATAATAAGTGAAGGAATGCGATTAAATAGCTCAGTAGAAAAAGATTTTTATATGATAAATTCACTTAATATAAAGAAAAGAAAAGTATATATAATTATAAACTATAATAATTAATAACGGGAATCGAACCCGTGTTTGAAAGATAGTAAGTAATAAGTGGGTTTGAATCCACTTAGATTTATATGATGAGCATCAATGATTGTTTCCTAGTTTTGTAAGTTATTTATATGTGTAGTACATAATATTTAACACATCGTTAAGTTAGTATTTTATAAGTTATTAAGTTTTACTTACTTAGGAGCTAATTTGATCTGTGTAATATGTACATAAGATTTTTATATACGAATACATACGATAGTGCATTTGAAAATCTAGATATATATATACATATATATATATATATATATATATATTTTGCCACGAGTAAAAATAATATCTGCAATATTTACAAATATGAAGTCGTGTGATGTGAACCAATGAAATGTGCAAGGAAGGCAAATTAAAACAATAAAGATAAGCAAAGGTCAAACGTAATTATAAAACAATGATAATACGATTATTGCTTGGCTAAACAATAGATTTTGAATATTATAATAATAATTGTTATTTTTATCAATTTTAATGACTGCAAATGTGAAAACCACCATAAACAATAGATTTAGTTGATTAATAATATGGATTATAAAATGCCACTACAAAATATCGAATATTATAAGAGTAAACTAAAACTGCGCTGTGTAGTGTCGGCTTAGAATAGCACTACCCCATTTCTTCCGGTGGGTGTACGTAAGAGGCGACTAACGGTGTTGGGGCTCTAAAGGGATTTTTGGGCGATGCGGTTGGAGACCCATCACCAAGAACCTTTATTTCACCATCTATTCCCCATGCAACTTCCAAAACTGGCTAAGGAATTTCTAGTTCCTTAGCTCTGGCTACCCCTTTTTAGGGGTTTATAGCCGTGAGTATGTATGTATGTATGTAAACTAAAAGTGCCGTACCGTGTAGTGCCGGCTCAGAATTGCACGACCCCTTTACCCACGGGTGTCGTAAGAGGCGACTAAGGGTATGGGTTTTTTTAAGTGGTTTTTGGGCAATGCGGTTGGAGACCCATCACCATCAATGCTTTATTTCTACTATCTTCTCCCCTATCGACTTCCAAATATGCTGAGGAGTACGAGTATCTAGCTCTAGGGCTCTTGCTTCCCCTTTTTTGGATTTATGGCCGTGAGTATATGTGTAAGTATGTATGACAACTTAAAGATATTCAGAAACAAAACCTGGACGAACATTACTATTCGTAACTAGTAGATTGAAGTCTGCCTACCAAAACGAGGTATTAAATTAGTGCGGTCTTATACGTACATGAATGATAAATACATTCAATGTTCAACATATTTGCTATATGAACACAATTTTAAGTCAACAACAAGTTGCACTGAATCAATATTTTGTTGCATATGAGAGCAAAAACAAACGTTTTATGTATTCTCGTTATGTTATGCTACTCTATTGGTTTGGAATTGTCTAGCAAAATTAAATCAGTCGGAATAAGATAATGTATTTGTGCACCATGTATTAACAACTATTATAGAACTTCCACGTAGTGCCGGCTTAGAATGTCACAACCCTTTTTTACCCGCGGGTGTCGTAAGAGATAACTAAGGGCATGGGGCTTTTGGGCGATACGGTTGGAGACCCATCACCATCGACACTTTATTTCTACCATCTTATCCCCTATCAACTTTCATGCTATAGAAGTTTCTAGCTATGGAGCTCTGGCTACCCCTTATTGGGATTTATGGCCGTGAGTATATGTATGAATGTATGTATGCAATAGAACTTCCCTCGTCTTGAGTATTTTCCAAAAGTAAATGATGCGAAGTTTTTTAAGTGAATGATAGGAAATTTAGTACTTAAACGTTTGAGTTCACGCCGTGTATCCCCGAAGGGGTTTGTGTAAATGTACTAATCGTTCTGAACATCACGTGACATTGTCACTTTGTATTCAGAGTACCCACATTTTTGTATGGACAGTGTACTCAAATGATAGGGGCCCGGCTTATCGCCGTTGTATGAATACACTATCACATGATTAAGTATCATTATTTTTTTATGAAGGCTTCCTCACTTAGTTTTTCCTCACCGTTAACAAACAAGATAAATTAACCACACATAGGTGAGGTTAAAGGCACATTGGTGTAGGCCCGACTCGGGGATCGAACCGACACGCCTCTCTGCGTGATAAGCACATTTTCTAACCACTGTGTTATATTGTTTGTTTGCAATTTAATTGTACTCTTATAATAAAAAAAAAATTTACTTGTTCATCACCAACGATCATTATTATACATTATACTTTATATTTGTGCCCACTTCGGTGAATTAAAAAGGAGGATTATGATTCTGAAAGGATAAGGCCCAAGTAACATAAAGACGTCATATAAGAGCTCTATAAGCGAGTTTGCGCCTCTATTTAATGTATGAAATGAGGCCTATAACAGTACTATAAGCGCTTATACGCCCAGGAAAAGGCGCACTTTACATGACTAAACAGTGACGTAGTAGCTTTGTAATAGCTCTATTGAATTTCGTATAACTTCTTTAACAAAGATGTAAAGTCGCAGCTTGTCACTCATAAGTCCTATAATAGTGATCAAAACGTATTTACATCGCTCTTTAGTGTTATAATGGTTACAAAGATCACATTAAATTACAACTTAGACCTATAACAGTGCGCAAAACCCTATATAACACTTTACATAACAAGATGCAAACAGCGCATCGCACGACAAGTTTGATTATTCCTCTAGAAAAAATAAAAGGATTTGTTTACCAAGGTGAGACAGTTGTGTTTTTTATATTTCTACGTTACCGTAATGGCGTAGCTAGGTATTGTTGCGTATTGAATATAGGTGTTGTGGTGTAATTGTACAGTGATAGAAAGTGCGGTGTAAATTTTACTGAGTAACTAGTACGAAGTGTGTGTTTATTTTTTAATGCGCCTTCATTTTGACGTCGATTTACAAGTTAAATTATGCAAAAAAAAATTGATTTGCCATCTTGCTTCTCTTATGTGACTAGTTAGTAATGTAAGGATTGAAAAATAAAATGGAGGTTGATTTGGGTTGATAAATTAGGGTTCCTGTACAGAAATACGAAAACCACATTTTAATTTTATTTACTTACATAACACGTATTTTCTAAACTTTTAAAAACATAAATCTGTCTTGTTGTTTCAGGGTGCCATAGTAATTATGTATATGGACATTGACTGCTTTTTGACGAAGGATCATTTTACCCTTTCTTTGCTGGAGTGGCCTTGGAAAGAGACCCATTTTGTATTGTCTTAACATTGTATCGGTTGTGGTCACGTTAATAGTGAAATATTGCCGGAACACTTCAAATTAGAAAATTCGAATGTTTCCTTTTTACCATTGTTGAATTTTTTTGGTGTCAATTTTGTAATAGGCTATTTGACTAAGTTTTGAAAACTGTCTTACTGTGTTAATTTGTTTATAAAGAGCCCTAGACAAATATATTTCTGTCTTCATTTTAGCTATTTTATAAAAAAAATCGAAAAAGAAAATGCAATATTCAAATGTGCCGCGAAAACGTGACTTTAAGTAATATGGCGGCTGTAGCACAAATGACGTCAATTCCGAATTATACACCAATGAGCGAAGCGATACACGGTCAGTTTATGCACGTTCTACGTCATTTTAAAAATAGCCAATCACGGTTGTTTTTGGTCACGTGGCAGTTGCATCAAAAATACTTATTTTAGAAGACGGATTTTAGTGAAATTATGCAATATTATTATCTCGCATTATTACATATTGATTCAAAAAAGAAATATTAAGACGAATGAAATAAAGGAAATGTATATTTTCATTACAGTCAAATAGCCTATTCTAATTATACAGCAGCCTACGACCATTATATGATTGACGAATGTGAATTTTGTGCACATCTTCAATAAAGTCGCTGCCGCCGCCCGCGGCGCCGCCGTCAACTCAGATTACATACATACATACATACACTCACGGCTATAAATCCCTAAAAGGGGTAGCCAGAGCTGAGAAATTAGAAATTTCTCAGCCACTTTTGGAAGTTGAGTGGGGAAAAGATGGTAGAATAAAGGTTGTTGGTGATGGGTCTCCAACCGCATCGCCCAAAAATCCCTTAAAAAGCCTTAATACCGTTAGTCGCCTCTTACGTACACCCACCGGAAAAAATGGGGTAGTGCTATTCTAAGCGACACTACACACCTATACAAATATACGATAATATATAAGTGCAAAAAGATGGTTGTTTTATACAACGCGTTAAAAGGTCTCTCGTGCTAGCTTTGCTGGTATCTGGTTGGTTATTTAAAGGGCTGCTGGCGTTAACAATTATATGTCTTTTTAATATTGATAGTCGTAAAGTAAATCTAAGCTAAGACCTCTCATCTATTTGTTAGATTACATACTACATACATCAATAAACTGATTACATTATGAATACATACCTAACCTACGAACCGTCGTCGTCAATTCAAGAGACAAATAATTGAAAGAGTTAATTGGAGGTAGCGTCGACAGCTCAAAAGTGTTACACAATATCGGCCATTGTTGTAGTTTTGAGCTTTTATAGACTGGTAAACCATCTATATTAAAGTTCAGTGAAACTGTAATATGTAATATAATATAATAAATGTATCGCTTTCTGGTTTATTGGGTTGTAAAAAAATCGAAGCTCCTACGGAACCCTCACTGCTTTCGTAGGTACGTGCTTTGTTTATGTCGGAGTTTTTGAAACTGATAGTCGAAGCTAAACTGTTTTCATTGCATCGTTTCAATACTTTCCTCCAATAATTACCACTTCTTTTAAAACGTTTGCAATCTTTGTAATCCATAATTAAATTAGCTCTATTAATTTTAATCATTTTACTGGGATGTGACTCTGAGAAACATCGACTGTGTAAAAGTACCAATGCAACTTTTATAACACGTATTAGAGATTTAGTGTCGCACTCGCTGCCAAAATGTCAAAGTTTAGGACTATAACAGCAGCAATTAATACATTTATAACACAACTCATATTTAGAACTATAAGAGAACAAGGCCCGCAATCTAGAAGCTACTTAGTGATGTAAAAAGATTTACAAAGCTGTTATACAACAACAGAGATATAACAGTTACCGCGACACTTTTAGGTGACCAATTAGAAATAATAAGTTATGTGAAGAATTGTTATAACGCTAACTTGATCTATAGACGTAGAGACCGCATTTATTACATCACTAAACTATAGAAGTGTCTTTTTTAACTAATATCACTATTTAGGCCTATAGCCAAGTTTAAGACAACATTTATACAAGATAAGTTGTCATATAACATTGGCATTGAAAGCTGTTATAGCGCAGTGTTAAAGCTGTGTTATTATTTATAATATACGGCATTATATGATTGGTTAATATGACTAATTAGCATATATAGCTAAATAGTGACAGAAATTCCATTACATCATAGTTAGGTGATATACAGCTTCTTATAGAGCGTATATACGGCTGTTTAATGATATAATTTAAAATTACATGACTCTTTGTTACTTGGGGGATAAGGACTCACCACTCATATAACTGTCTGCAAAGATATTATATGTCTTCCTTCGTTATTTTTAAGAATAATTTTCTGGTGAGGATTATTAAACTCATTTAATGAGATTGGTTCCTGTAATGAACTTGTTAGCGCTGATTCGAGCATTTGTTTGTTGCTATTTTGCTTTACAAACGCGTTCCAAAACAATAGTATATTTTAAATAAAGTATTAAATTATTACATAACTTATTTAATATATATATTTACTTTTACTTTTATATATATACATTTAAGTAGTACGAAGGGCCGTGGTGGAACATCATGAATTTTTAGCAATTTGTTAAATTGTAATCTTTAATTACATAACTTACTTATCAACTAGAAATATATCATGAAAAGAATTAAAAATGTATAAATAAAGGACATTGCTGATTTTCAATTGAATATTTTTACACAAGCTTAACAGACAAAATAACAGTCGTAATATACAGAATGAGATCTGCCATTTCACATCACTGCAGATTTCCTATTTCCGTGAGTCATCAGAGCAAATGCTTCCGTGATCATGTCACAATGATACAATAGCCACGTATGATAAATATCTGATAGAAAACGCATCTTTCTAATATTTGATATGTTTTCAAGACAATACTAATACATAGTATTGAAGCAACCGTGATAGCCCAGTGGGTAGAACACTCGGTTATCGTGCAAACGACTAGTGTTTAAATCCTGGGTCGGGCCTACACCAATTTGTCTTTTCTAAAGACATATGTGTGGTTAATTTATCATGGTTCTTAACGGTGAGGGAAAACATCGTGAGGAAACCCACATGGCTGAGTTGTACTTAGTCATGTGACAGTGTATTCGTACAAAACGGCGATAGGCCTGCCCCCTATCACGTGAGTACACTGTCCATGCAAAACGTGGGTACTCTGAACACCAGGTGACAAAGTCACGTGATGTGCAGGAGTATTAGTACCTCTGCCAACCCCTTCGGGGATATTCGGCGTGAACGTTTATGTTTATGTTATGTTATGTTACTAATACATACATACATAGATATGCTCACGACCATAAATAAAAAAAAAGGTAGCCATAACTTCAGAGCTGGAAACTCCTTAGCTGTATTTTAAAGTTGTATGGGGAACAAGATGGTAGGAATAAAGTATCGTTGGAACATAGGTTTCCAACCGCATCGCCCAAAAACCACTTGAAAACTCCTCATACTCCTTGTCGCCTCTTACGACACCCGAGGGTAGAAAGGGGTTGTAACATTATAAGCCGACCTTACATGGCATATCCAATATTAATTGATAATAATTATAGAAGAAAACCTAATAGGACTTTTACAAAACACATTATTTGTGATATAAAGAATGAATGTTTAGGATGTGGGACAATTTGTCAGGATCATGCAAAATATCTTGCAATATTATATATTTTATTTGTACCTATCTAAATAGAAATCATAATTAAAATTTTAATTACACTTAAGACTAGCGGAAGTTTGTGATTCAAGCATTTATCTTACACGTGATATTTTTTTTCTTTAGTTATAAATTGTGCGCCGGGTATTTTAGCTGACAAAATTATGAGGTTCTTTTTCAGCTTATGAATAAGATCTAAAATGAGATAACCAAAAAAATTGCAACAGTGTCATCATGGAATTACAAATTATGCCTCTCTCTTTATGGTCCTAAAAACGCGTCAAGTTGCTCCTTAAAATGAATACCATAGCGTCAGCTAAATAATTAGCAAATTTAAACAAATCAGACCATGGTTTTGCAAATTTGATCAATAAATACATACATACATACATATACTCACAGCTATAAATCCCTAGAAGGGGTAGCCAGAGCTAACGAATTAGAAATTTCTCAGCCACTTTTGGAAGTTGCGTGGGGAAAAGATGGTAAAATAAAGGTTGTTGGTGATGGGTCTCCAACCGCATCGCCCAAAAATCCCTTAAAAAGCCCCAATACCGTTAGTCGCCTCTTACGTACACCCACCGGAAGAAAAGGGGTAGTGCTATTCTAAGCCGACACTACACAGCAATCAATCAATAAATAAAGTCTTAAATATACACCATGTGACATATTGTCACCTCTTATTTCGGATACATTTTTTTTGTCTAGACTGTGTTCTGTACTTAAGGTTTTTAACACGCTTATATAAGCTTCACCTGTATGTATGTAGACGACTTAAACGAACCGATTTAGTTCAAAATTTATACACTTATCGAGGATCAGGGACAATATAATAATTTCATACTTTTATCCCATTATCCTGATTAGGGTTGCCAGGACTAAATAATTTCAGATGATTCAGTACTATTAAGTTAAAATATATATAGTTTAAAAATCTGAAAAACACGCTTGATTTTGAGCTTATATTGCAAATCATTTTTCACTTTTTAATTAAATGTGCTTCAAAAGCGTGTTTTACAGAACTATATTCATATTCATATTCATATTTATTTATTGCTTCATGTGGTATACATAGGTGGTACAATTTATAGAAGTAGCCGTAACATGAGCCCTATATTTATTCTAAAATTTTATTACGCAGTTAACTAGATTTAAAATAAATTGAATGCTCAAGCTGTTAGGTAAACCATTCATATCAAAGTTTCAAAACATTTTATTTCAATTTGATTAGGTCTTTTTAAAGTGCAATCGAAGTGCACGACACTCGTAGCCGTCAAAACATCTTCTATTTGCCCTTTGACTTTTTACCATAAGACTTCAAATAGAACATTTTGTATGCTTTCAACAAGTATATAAACACTTTCTTTCATTAATTGAGTTTTTCTGCAATTTCTATTGTTTATACTTAGTATGAACATGTCTAAAACATCTTAAGAAGCGCTCACTTCATTGATGGCATTGAAATTTTTAGTTCAAATATTCACTGTGTAACTTATCATTAAAGATGTGCATATGTCTGACGTCAAAATTACTACATAATAATGAGGACTTCAAAGGCAAAATAATTATAATAATCCTAAGGAAACAATCTTATACAATGACTTCTTGGCGATTTTATCAATTCATGCATACATATCGAATCATGTTAATTTTATTATTAGCTCTATTTACATTTCAATGTTTACTACTTTATCGTCATTAGCCCTTTTCACCTACTTAATTATTGGCAAAATTTTGGTAATAAGTATTTCATAGGCCCAATAGTGCAAAACAGAACGATGAAACCTACAAAATACCTCGAGCTTCATCTTCTGAAAAGGTTGTAGACGAAAGTCTACCTCGCTGGCCTAACATGGGTTGGTAGATCGACTTATATCGTTGATAGCAGCTTGTATCATCTCCGAAGCCTAAAATATCCAACTTTTTCGACAATCAACCGAATAAATTTACTTACATACATACATATACTCACGGCTGTAAATCCCTATAAAGGGGTAGCCAGAGCTAAGGAATTAGAAATTCCTTAGCCACTTTTGGTAGTTGCATGGGGTATAGATGGTGAAATAAAGGTTCTTGGTGATGGATCTCCAACCGCATCGCCCAAAATCACTATAAAGCCCCCGTTAGTCGCCTCTTACGTACACCCACCGGAAGAAATGGGGTAGTGCTATTCTAAGCCGACACTACACAGCCAATAAATATATGGCGAATAAATTTAAAATGTTTTAATTAAGATGTAATTTTAAAACCTCTGAAACATCAGCCTAAAACTTTAAGTAGACCACGGTAGCAACAAATATAATAATAATAGGACTGTTTTATTAGGGCATAGTAAGATACATAGATATGTAGCGACACGCTATCAGTACATAATGACGCGCACTACATAGAAACGCTGACAGTGCAAGAAGATCACATTCCACAGCCACACGTAACCAAGCAACGTATGTTACACTTGTCATCAAGACTCTCCATAATCTTAAATCGCGGTATCGAAGTTTCTAAAATATATAGAAGTTTCAACTTAATACAGTTTGACCGCAGTCCCCAGGCGCACCCGCACCACACCGCCCGCCTGGCGGAAGATCTTCCCTTTTCCTCGACAGATACATACACAGAAGCTATATACACATGCTCAGGTTGGGTTAGGAAAAATATCAATCACCACTTTGCATGATTCTGGTAAACTTTTTAAGCTTATTAACGACGTCTGTGTCGGAGTGGTTAAGAGCTTATTCCATTTGTCTGAATGAAGACGTCTGAAAGCCACAGAATCTGAATTCAGACTAGTGGAATAACGTTCAGAACGCTAGAACTGAAATTTGTGTAGTGGAATAACAAGCGTCTGCGGCAGTAACTTCGAAGAACGTCTGAATTCAGCAACGACAAAGTGTAATGGAATAAGCTCTTAAGGTGACTAGCTTCTCTTCTCGCTCCGGAGGTTGCGGGTTCTCCGCTGAGAGCATCGTTTATGTAATGAACATAAATTATTGTTTCTTAATCTTGAATATTATTTATATGTGTATTATATAATATTAAATATATCTTCGAGTTAGTATCCCATAATACAAGTCTTACTTAGTTTGGGGCTAACTTGATCTGTATAAAATATGTCGTATTTAAATATTAAAAAAATATATTAATATTTTCATTCAACCATATAAATAATCTAGCATAATAGTCATTTATTAAACTACCCGTAACGGATATAGAATTTCATTTGTAAACGTGCACACCACGTGTATTCCTACAGATTGCTGATATAAAACTTATAATTCAATTCTAAGGAATGCTTTCTATAAATATTTATAGGTCATGCTTCACGGAATTCAACATAGAACAGGTAAAATTAAACAAATAACATAACTTTAAATACTACTAATCCGCCCCATGTTGTACAATAGCCATAAATTCAACAAAAAATGATTATTACGAATTGGGAATGTAGTAGATTTTGCGATCCGTGACTTTTAAACTTCAAAACGAGGTTCAAATATACAAATCATACATGCTCTTAAAATGGCGATCTATAGTATACGCGAATCTCAAACCAAGAAACACTGACGAAATATGTCCATACTTGTATGAGAATCGGGAAATCAATTAAAGAGTGTTAGATTTTGAACAAATAAATCACATCGTATTGTTCACAGAAGTCAATAAACGCAATATTAAAAATGTTTCTAATCTAAGATCATTACTATTTATGGATCTGCGAAGTAAATTTAAATAGTTAATTAACATCTATATGTTAGTAGTTTTTAAACATATCTTTGAATACTTCCTACGGTTTCAATGTGAATAAAGACAAAATATATTTAAATATAGTAAATACAGGATTTATACCACGTAATAAAACTATAAAAATTGACAATGAATTACGCGAATCTTTGCAAGACTTAGTTGACCTCATAATACAGTCTATGAGTTTATTATACATTTTTTAATAAATAATAATGTTAATAAATAAAGAATAAATAAAGGAAAGAAAAATTTCGACACAGGCGGGAATCGAACCCGCGACCTCGGGTATACGCCCCGACGAAATTCTTCTTTCCTTTATTTATTCTTTATTTATTAGTAATAATCCCCACATGAGGTTTTCATGAACAAAAAGATTTAAATTAAATAATAATGTTACCGAAACCTTTTTTTGAAGATTTGAATCAGTAAGAATTTAAAAATAAAGGTTTACAATATTTTAGTCTATAGAATACTGATAATGATAAGTCGATAAACTCCTCTCTATGTACGCCAGTGAGTATAGACTTGTTAGATATGATAAGAAAAGTTTGGCTGTTTTTACAAGACTTCGAAACTCTTGGTATTATTGAATATTTTGTCATCCCGTTGGATTGAAAATCTATCTTCTATTGAAGTTTAGAATCTACACGTGTTAAAAATTACAAGATTGTTTTATCGTTTTGGCGTGATAGCGAAACTGTAAACAAAGAAACCGTAGTATTTGTAATATAAGTTAAGATATGAGAATGGTCAAACCATATGACCTTTAAAAAATAATTGCATTTTATGTGAACTTAGCTAGAGAGATTTACCAGGACCGTACAAAGTGGCGATCGATAGATAGTCTCTCCCGAATCGGGAGTCCCGATGAGACTATCTATCGATCTACTACTAACATCTCCTCGACTAACAGGGTAAGTATATGTATGTATTATATAGAGACTATCGATCGCCACTTTGTACGTTCCTGGCAAACCTCCTTAGCTTCGCTCTCGTCCATCAATGTTTTACATGCTCTTTTTCAATAAAATCCATTAAAATCGCGATTCCAACCAATTAATGTATTTTCTTCAACAACGAACACGGGAAATTCCGGCCACTTCTTACAATCTTATAATCACATCAAGCTCTAATAACGAATACTTCTCCATACGGTTGCAAAAGCATCACTATGCTCAGATAAAATTACTACAGTCATTGATCTGTGAAGTAATCGGACGCAGTCCTATACCAACGGAGATTTTATTGGTAATAATGTAATTGCACCTTTAATTATAATCTTGAAGCGTTGGTTTCTGATGGGAATGGTGAAAAGAATTTTGGTTTACTAATGTGGTGGTGGTTTAATAAATAGGTTGCAATATTAAAAGCTTTTATAGAAAAAAAAGGAAGTCATTCATATATTATACTCGTAGTACAAGGCATGTTATTATAATAAAAGCTTTGATTTAATACGAAGTAAACAGGGTTAAATTATTATTAATAACTTAGAAAGAAACAAGTACAAGGAATGTTATACATTTATTGCCTGTACCGTTTCTTACCTATCCCAAAAAAATATAATATTTACAAAAGAAACATTCTGAGGTTGCTCAAATGGCTAGGTTTCTTTTCATCAATATAGAACATTTGCCAATTGGCAAAAATATAATATACAATGCATATGAACTCTTATACTGTGTGACTTTGTGATTTGGCGTTTTTAAACAATGAAACCCTATTTATTCAAACCATTAATCCATTATATGTTTGTTGCAGATATCTGATTATTTGATTCTGGTAAGTGTTCATATGAAGTAAATTTTTCACGCATATAGTTTATAACGAACAAGTATAATGCATAATTTTGATATGACAGAATTTCAAAATATTATATTTACATAAATTTGGTAGGAAAAATAACATTTAAGAATTGTAATTCAAATTTACAAATTAATTAAAATCAACATCTAATTTCTTTACTCATCCTTAACCGACAGTATCAATTAATAAACATACATTTTCTCCAAATCCAAGTCATACATACAAGCTAGTCTGTCTGTCTGCCTGGCGCGTTGACCTCAATCTCGCGTACGATAACTGTACTTAGTTGCATCGCATGTCAGAAGTGTGAGTACAACTCGAGGTATCTTCGTTTGGTCGTATAGCTGTTATTATGGTAATCGAATTTAGATATTAAAATTTTAATGAATGATGTAGAGCGTAGAATTGGATTGCCCCCAAATGTCGGCATTCGGCAGCGATGTCGATTAGGGATATAAAATACCTATTAAATCTTTATAATAAATGATTAATCTTTGTCACAAAAATGGCACAGTAGTCACGTTCTGTTTGGAATACTTACTCTAAATACATACATATACTAACGTGATTAGTACATTGGGGTAGGCAGTGATCTTCCATAGGAACTTTTTACGATCCTAGCGAACATTTCGCGCTTCTCTTTTATTATTATTTTTATGTATATTTTTTTACTTAAAACCAAATAATCATCCTTTATGCCTTTAAATGATTGCCCTCAACTAGAATCGAACTCGTTAACTCCAGGCCCTATTAGTAAGTCTCTTAAACACTACTAGAGAAAAAATAGTTTCCTCAGACATAGGTCATTTTTGTATCACAATTATTTTAAGCAACATAGCTGCAATTATTGCTGTGTTCTCTGCTACTTTCTAACTTGCAAATATTAATTATTAAAATTTCTGATCATCATGTGAAAGCCAAATACCTTATATTCATTTAAAATATCGCCAATGTTTTTTATTTAATAATATTGCCTTAATGCTACCCGTAGTACGTAGGAACTCTACAACAAATAAGCAATCCAATTACCATTAAACTATTAGGGCCAAATTTCCACTATTAGTCTAAATAAAACTCATTAAGTATTTAAATGCAACTACGGCGCATAAGTTCAAAAACCAATACTCAAATTATACATTTTTAAGTGGCAATGGCGAAGAATTTAGGCTAACATGGAAAGGAAATAAGATATTACCAAGACACCGATGTCAAGGACATCAAGTAATTATCTAACGGATTATTTAATACTATTTCAACTGATGTAATAGGTTTTAGGACTAAAATCGAGGTGGAGACTTTTTAGGTGATCAACGCTAATTAAGTTGAAAATTAGATAAAACTGAGGTTTTTAAAAACTTAAGGTGGTAGTGTTTTATGTAAAACTAGTTGTGTTTTCATGTGGGGATTATTATGTGGGTTCAATTCCCACCTGTGTCGAAATTTTCTTTCCTTCATTTATCCTTTATTTATTAGTAATATTTATGTGCTGTGTAGTGTCGGCTTAGAATAGCACTACCCCAAGTATATGTATGTATGTCTTAGTAATAATCCCTACATCAGGTTTTCGTGAACAAAACCATTTAAATTAGTTGTGTTTTTTATTGTATGTGAAACGATTGGTATTGTAAATAATTCTTATAATTATAAACATGTAAAGTTTAGGTAGATTTTGTGACATACATATACTCACGTCTACCAATGCCATAGAAGGGTAGCCAGAGCATCTGATTAAGAAACTATCGAGACACTTTTCAAGAAGTTCAGTAAGAAAATTATAAAAAGTTTGTCATTGGACATAATTCACATAAACTCCTTAATACTCTTAATTGCCTCGTACGACCCCACGGGAAGATTATATCTTTATCTCGACCTATTTAAAATAAAAAAAATGCGTATTTGTTTTTGGATTTTATCCATGATCATTTACTGGTTCAAGAATAAAAAAACACGTAAGTGGTGAGCGATAGTCTCTTCCTACCGTATAAAAACTAATAGCGTGAGTGATCGATGTGGGTAGTTATATTCCTATACGTTATTATGACACCCAAAGTTCAAATTCCTGAACATTTACAATTAACAACTTATTAATAAAATATTTACATAAGACACAAAACTAAAAGAAATAAATAATATTTGAAAAATCACTGCCACCAGAGAATAGGGTTCTCAAGAGGCCGGCTACATTACCCTTTTGTATTGTAATACTTACTCTTTGACCAAAATGTGTGCCAGCCCTAGGTTTCCTTAAAAACCTACTTGCATCTGAATTCCATGGGCCGAGGGTCTTTTCGCCAAAAAGGGTGAAAATATAACTTTCGTCCAGAAAGTCAGTGAATAGACCAACCTATAACTGTATGCGTAAATGTTGTACTTGGTGACTCTGACATCATAGACGTTTGCTGTTGATATCGTATAATCTATACTATAATAAGACTGTACCGAGGTCAAAACTGTAAATTGAAGAAAAAAAAATTAAAACCGATGGAATATGTTTAATTTTAGATACTGAAGCCAAATTTGCGCTTTTTGTAAAAAAATGACTGTCTGTCTGTCTGTATCATCACGTTAATTCTACCAGACAGATCTTGATCAAATTTGGTATGAATGTAGCCCTCACACCTGGCCAACATATAAGATATAATTTATTCTGGATTTCGCAAAGGTTCCCACAGGAGCTTAAAAAAATATTCTCTCGCTCCCCACATCTACACGATTCGTTTTTTCATCGAACGACTTTATCACACTCTTCATTAATAGTATTTTTGGAAAAATAAGGGTTTCATCCATTTTCATCAAAATAAATGTTAATTTCATTGTTGGTCAATAGTATGACTACTAGATATATAGGTTATCAAAAATTTGAACCCTACACCAACTTCTTCGTGGCGTAGCAGTATACCGTTTGGTTAGTACTAATCGAACGGAAGACCCAGGTTCGAATCCCGGGGGATCACAATCTTTTGCGATTTTTATTTGCTTTTGTGTTAGCTTAGAATAATAGGAAGCACTAATCCTTCTTTTTCACATTCAACTATGCGAATATGTATGAATAAAGATAATTGAAAGTTTATTGTATGAATTTTGCGTATTCATTTGGTAGGTCTGAGAATATTAATACCTTTTATTTTTTTAACTATTTTGAAACTAATATTCCCATAGATATATTATGCTATACTTACGCATAAATTAATATTCTGTTTAAGCCTCAGATTGCATAGCTGGTAAATAATAGCACATATCTCAATTTTTCTTTAGTACCGGCATCTATGATAGATTGGCTGCAATCTCTCACACATCACCAACGGTTAGTGTAGGGGGCAGCACCGGGCCGACACACCATCGCCAAACTGCTGTCCATTCTTACTAAAGATATTCTCATTTTGAACATAGAAACTTGGTACAAAATGGTTTGTTTCATGATTCTTATGAACAATTAACTATGTTTTTTGGAAGTCACCCCCTAAGGGATTAAAATTTAGTATACAGATTTTTTACATTTCTGTATCTATAAATTTGAAACTTGATGCGATTGACTGATATAAGGCAAGACTAAGACAAGAAGACACTACAAAAAGAAATATTTCAAATTCAGCTATCAATCATTCATGAGTATATACTAAAGGCTATAAACCCCGAAAAAGGGTAGCCACAGCTTCAGAGATAGTAATTCTTTATCCACTTTTGGAAGTTAAATGGGGAAAAGGTAGTCAAATGGGTTTCCAACTGCATCGCCCAATAATCACTTAAAAAGCCTCAATGTTCTTTATACCTATTACAAAGCCCACGGGAATATAAATATAAAAAAACAGAACTTAAGATAGTGTTTTGATATATTGGATGTAAACAGGATGCAAAAAATGAAATCTACGCGGACGTAGTCGCGGGCAAAAAGCTAGTATCAAATATAATTGTTTAATTAACATTGCTTAATTCAATATGATAGTTATGAAAATCAAGCAAATCCCTCTATTACAATAAATTTTGACTTATTTATAAAAAAGCAAACATTGACCCGGAAAAAAATGAAATTTCATCAATATATAGTTATTATACGTTAAAGTTGTTTCTGGTAGTTAACACTGTGAAGTTAATTAAAGTACTTAGTTTTTCTAATATACATTATATTTAAAAAAATAACATTGTAGATACTTATTTTTTGTGTTTGTTTGATTTCTTAATTATAAGCACTATGTTTTAACTACGCTAATGGATTTAGCATCTGTTGATGTCATTGTGTAAAGTATACATTTTTAAGCCATTTTATCATGAATTAAAAATAATCTTCTTTAGCTGGGTATTTTTTGCTGTCTACAAAGTTCGTTAGTTAATTAGTGCTATTAATTTTAGGTTTTATCTGTAAGTTTTAAAGTGTTCTATAGATTAAAGATGTTAGGTAAATTAACAACTACGAGTTATTAAATTTCCACATTACTTTTAGTTAGACCTATTCTATATCTATATTTACGGCTATATCGGCTGTAAGGGATATCCAGAGATTAGGTTTTTAGCTGTGAGTAAAAATATGTACGTATAACTTACCAAAACGAATTCTAGAAAAGCACAAATGGACACCGCACAAATGGCTAATATTTTCAGTTTAATTTCTTTAAGAGAATACATATTCAAATATACTCAAGTCTGTAAATCCGAAAATGGTATAGGGCTGGGCTTGAGTATTCTAAATCCCAGCCACTTTTTAGACTTGTGAGGGGAAAAATATAAGATGTCAGAAGTTGTGTTAGTAACTTACAATAATGAATGATTAGCTAAGGAAATAATTATTACGATGAAGAATAATGGTTATTCTACAAATTTCTTTAACAGAACTAATTTTTTTTAATTGATTACCAATTCAAAGCATACTTTTTTTCATGACCACTGCAAATGAGCATATTTTTTTTAAAATTGTTAACATACATACTAGGCCACAAATCCCAAAAAGGGGTAGCCAGATGTTCAGAACTATAAAAATCCGAAGCCACATTTAGAAGTTGATAGGGGACAAGATGGTAGAAATAAAGTATCTTTGGTGATGGGTCTCCAACCACATCGCATCAAAAAGCACTTAAATAAGAAGAAGTGGGAAGAAAGGGGTAGTAACATTTTAAGCCGGCACCACATGTCAATGTTAAATGGGTAACTATTTCCACTTCTATTACTATCTTCTAGTCAGGCGAATATATAAACACTTCCGACAGCTATTATAGAGATATAATGTGTTTGTGTCTCAGAATGCAATACATCTAAAAATCATAATTTCCATATTTTTATCGTTTCATCTTCTTATTTTATATATACTCACGGCTTTGAATCTCAAGATGGGGTAGCCAGAGCTTTGGAATAAGAATTTGCTCAGCCACTTGATTTGTAGAGATAAGATAGTAAAAGGAAAGGATACCATCTTCTTGTATGGTAAAAATGTAGCTAAGTAAAAATATACAATTCATTATATGTTCAATTCCCTTTATGTGATGTTTACATTTCTAAATTTATTGCTAAATAAACTTTAAAAAAACATAAGGTCTCGCATACCGCGAGTTGAAATAACACAACTTAATTTTAGGCCCCACTACAAGGTTTGTAGTACAACAAGATAACATAAGCTATGTGTGTTAATGAGCTGTGATAAAATCGTTTGACATAGACAAATTATGACGCAAATTCTTTTTTAGGACAATAGAGACAACATTAGTGAAAGTTGACCTAAAGCGTTGCGGTCAAGACGCAATGACCGATTGTATTGCAAATTCATTATTTGTAATTATTATAGCCCAGAGCAAGATATAGGTCTAGCACGAGCGCTATTTGATCGTCACGATATCGGTTAGAATGAGATGATAGTATACCATAATATGTGAGTGCGAAAGAGATTGTTGTTTTATACCACGCAATATCTAATTAGAAGGTCGCTCATACTAGCTTTGTTGTTTTATGTTATTACACGATACATAGTTTCAATTATTTTACCACTTGTAATAAAGCTGTTCACACCACAATATTTGCAAAAGCTTTAAAGCTTATTGTCGGGGACCTTACAAGCTCCACTCCTAAACTGTTTAGTCGCCTTTATTTTAAACGTTGTCGCCTATTATATAAAATATCAGACATACTCGAAAACCATTAAACTGTCATCACGGTTTTTTCTCCACAATTACTCACCTTGATTGAATGAAAATTTTATTTGGATGTTGTAATTAGCATTGACCCAATCTGAGTTTTTGCGATGTGCTTGGTGAACCTGGTGCGTCTTTAGGAAACATGGAATGGATTTTGCGCGCAATGTTTGGCAAATATTATGCCTTAATAGATTTAATTCTACTAGGTATAACTTTTGTAATGTATATGTTTTTAGTATTGCATAAATAAACTATCTTTTTATATAAAGCGGCACCTACCACTTGGGTATTGGTGCACTCTAAACAATATAAGACCAAAATGTAACTGTAACTGAACATCAGTTCAGGAGTATTAGATAAAACATCTGCCACTCCTTCGGGAATATACGGCCTGACCTTGGCGGGAACCTTTTTTTGGAGTAATTGCAAATAGAGCCAAAAACAGGAATTACTTACTTTTACTTACATCCATTAGTTCCCATTGGGGTAGGCAGGAACTAATGATGTGGCTATTCTGAGCTACTCTGACAAATGTCTCTTGCTTTCGTTACATTTATTGTTCTATTCACTCATGCTCATTTATTTATCCACTCGTTGGTCTCCCGTCTTTGTTATCTAAATTGTAAATTTAGTCTTCAAATTCAAAAGAAGAAATTCTAAAATAAGTTGTGTCAGTTTGAATTTATCAGAATGTAACAGTCATTCAATACTTAACCACAAGACCGAATCATAATTAAAACCCGACAATAACTCTCTTCCAAAATAGCGTTATTGTAAAATGATTCCATATACTTTCAGAGTTGGGACTACCAAACCTCCCACATGAAATAAAATAAACGAAATAGTTATTTAGTTTATTTTCCTTATTTTACAAATATATATGTTTTATAGATAAAGTCTCCAAAGCCGCAAACACTTGCGAATAACACTGAACATTCGTACGTACAGTACAATGACATAACGAAGGTTGCTATGTTCCGGCCATCCGAACGTAACGTGTTGCGTCAAGAGAGAGGCTGCTGTCGACATGGTATACAGGTTGGCTAGTGGCAAGTTCAAATGTGGGGTTTCATTAACACCCTTTTGTTGGTTTAAATTTGAAATGAAGGTATATGAGGTTTTTTGTGCGGACTAAAGGACTACAATAGGAAAAAAAAACATGAATTTATATACATAACATAACATAACATAAACGTTCACGCCGAATATCCCCGAAGGGGTTGGCAGAGGTACTAATACTTCTGAACATCACGTGACTTTGTCACCTGGTGTTCAGAGTACCCACGTTTTGCATCGACAGTGTACTCACGTGATAGGGGGCAGGCCTATATTTATATTTATAAATATGGCGATAAATAAATTTATATATAGTAAGAATAAAATAATAAACAAAATAAAATCGTGTTATCGAATTGTTAAGTATAAAAGTAATAAAGTTGCCATTGCCACGAGGCAACTTAATCTATACTTATATTATGAAATATATTTTCAAAATAACTACCAGGGGGTGATTAGGGATACGGATGCCAAAAATGCAATCCAAACTTTTTTTGTCTGTCTGTCTATCGGTTTGTATGTTCCTTATGGAAACAAAAACTACAGGACGGATTTTAACGAAATTTGGTACAATTATTCTTCATACTCCTAGGCAGGTTGAAGTATACTTTTCAGCAGAGTAGTGAAGGAAAATTTTGGGGAAACGGGAGAAATTACTCCGTTTTTTAAGCTTCCGTCACGTGTGCAGCCTCAATGGTTGAAGTCACATAGAAATCACGTATTGCGGAAATATTCTACATAAAATTGTTTGAAAAATATTCCGCAACCACATCTTTTATGGTTGACTCACAATAACACGTGTAACTCCTGATAGCTTAGCAGTTCGGAGCATTCTGATTATATTTGTATACTCTTACGTTTATAATACTTTCACTCCTCCCTTATTTAAAAAAGTAACATTATTACCTATTCAATAAAAAAAAACATAGAAATCGGTACAGAAACACAAAAATAATACATGAAAAATAAAAGTCGCACGCGACAAAACCAAATCCTTACTAATTTACATATTACATACTATATGGCGCCAGTATTTTCTTTTTTAGATTGTTATAAATACTTACATACATACATACATATACTCACGCCATTAGTTCCCATTGGGGTAGGCAGAGACTATTGATCGCCACTTCGTACGATTCTGACAAACCTCAAACCAAACCTATAAATACTTCATATCGTTTTACTCAACTTCAACGCAACCTGATAATTAGCTCATTTTCGGAGATAAAACGTTCATAAAAGCGCTTTCAAAATCACAAAGCTACACTACACTATTCAGGAATACTTTAACTTTTAATGAAGGGGCTACACATAAAGCTTGAGCAGTGATTGAAGAAACCTCAGATATATATATCTGTATATCGGAAGCAAGGTATCCTTAGTCACATTTTACAAAAGTACCAGTATTAACGTTTAAAGCCCAAATAGAGGTGGAATTGCCTTTAGTAAAGGAATAAAATGGTTTTAAGAGATTATGAAGTTAATAATTTTTGATATTTTTATTACGGATATAAAATAGTTGTTTCACTAAAAATATTAAATTTCAACTGCTTTAGAGTAATTAATTAATGGACTTGAGATGTTGTGCCTCAAAATATATGTTTTTAGCTTTTTTGCTTACCTTAATAATATAAAAAACAACGCTACCCGTGCGAAGCTGGGCGGAGCCACTAGTGTTTAATAACATAATTGAAATCTTTTAAGTGATTGTTCAGGAGACGAGATTTGTAAAATCTTTGTCCCACTCAACTTCCAAATACTACTGAGGAATTCCCAATTCTGAAAATCTGGCTAATATATACAAAGCCATGACTTTATTTATCTTTAAAATTGTAAATTGATTATAATTTTAGTTTAGTGAAGTTTAACTAAACAAAATAAATTCTCATTAGTTTAAGGATGCAAAAAGTATGCTTCCATTACTTTATAATCTATGATTTTTCGTGTGCTTCCATTCATATATTTTTTTGTGTAAAGAAACAAAGTAAAAGTATCCTTTATTAAGGATACTGTTTTTTATAATACCTATATTCTCACGGCTTTAAATTAATCAGGGGTAACCAAAGCTTTGGTATAAGCGATTTCTGCGCCACTTTCGAAAACTAAAGAGAGAATGGTAAATCATAGTATTTCCTTTGTTTCGTTTTTTCCTTATCAAAATTTACCGCAGTTTGGTTTGCACTTGTAATCGGAGTAGTGTACTGAAACCAAATAGTTGCATTCTAGCAAATAAACAGTATTTTATAGATACAAATCATCTGCGTCAAATCATATGAAATTGACTTTAGTTTACTTTTGACAACTACTAATATACAGAATCTTGTAAGATGAGATATATTTTTCCTCCGATCTATAATTTTTTTTCATCATAGTAGTAAATTAAGCAAAGCTTGTAAGTACATACATACATACATATACTCGCGGCTATACATCCCTAGATGGGGTAGCCAGAGATAAGGAATTAGAAATTCCTCAGCCACTTTTGGAAGTTGCGTGGGGAAAAGATGGTAAAATAAAGGTTGTTGGTGATAGGTATCCAACCGCATCGCCCAAAAATCCCTTAAAAAGCCCAAATACCGTTAGTCGCCTTTTACGTACACCCACCGGAAGAAATGGGGTAGTGCTATTCTAAGCCGACACTACACAGCATCACCAAGTAAATAATTGTAAGTGTAAATTTCACTATACGTTTAATGACACATACATACATATACTTACATACGGCTATATATTCGTAGAAGGCTTAGCCAGAGCTAAAGAATTAGGAACTAGTCTAAAGACCTGTTAAAAACATCTGTTAATCTGTTGTACCGAGGAGGCACAGCTAAAAAATATCAGTTTTACATCGCAAAGACCGAATATAGAATGTAAACTATAAACTGTATAGTTTCATCACATCTAAAAATGTGTTTTAGATGTGATGAACTACAAAAATCACATGTAAAATATGACGGTATCGTAACATCTCACGGCATTAGTTCTCGTTGGGGGAGGCACAGATCACACGATCTTTACAAACCTCTCTAGCTTCATTTACATTCATCAATCTATTCACACATGCTCTTTTATTCTTCATACTTCGGACACCTGCCTTTTGCACACTTGACATACATACATACATACATATACTCACGGCTATAAATCCCTAAAAGGGGTAGCCAGAGCTGAGAAATAATAAATTCCTCAGCCACTTTTGGAAGTTAATTGGGGAAAAGATGGTAGTACAAAGATTGTTGGTGATGGGTCTCCAACCGCATCGCCCAAAAATCCCTTAAAAATCCCCAAGTCCGTTAGTCGCCTCTTACGTACACCCACCGGAAGAAATGGGGTAGTGCTATTCTAAGCCGACACTACACAGCTTGACATTACCAAAAAAATAATTAGTCAGCACTCATCAAAACGTCAATATCAATAAGATTCACAACAGAAGTAATATTACAAAACAACTATACAAATTACATAAATTGTTGACATTTCAAATCTCTATCGCATTTCGACACCTACGGACGAGATATCACACACACACGCATCCATTACGAGAAGAATAGTGTGTTAATAACGTTATTGTGAGCGTAAGTGTGAAAGATTCTTTTTGGGACAGTTTCCGCAAGTATTTTGAGGTGAGGCAGTGTATCTTACTTGGTCATTTAAACCTTTTTATATACTGACCTCAAAATACTTATTTTAACTTTGAATAACCTACTTGGTTGTTTTGGTTTTATAAACTGGCCTCTTTCTCTCTCTCTCTCTCTCTCTAATATAAATTTCTTAATCACACAATATTAGCAATATTTCATGCACACATACGAGTAGATGCACATAATTGAGGCAATGAGACCCAAAGAAAAGGTTAGCCAAAGATTTAGAATGAATATTATCTTTTGGAAGTAGCTTGAGGAAAATATTGTACAAAAAAAGAAAGAATGGCTAATGATTGGTCTCCAGCCATATCTCCCAAAAATCATTCAAAAAGACCTGTACTCTAAATCATCTCTTGTGACACGGTTAGTGCTATTCAAAACAATCTTTCCTTTTTCTTCCAAATAACTACTGCACAATTTTTACAAAAAGTTTAGTTGCTTATTCACGGTTAAAGCTTAATGATACAATACTAAAAGATACAACATATTTTTATAGCTATTACAGCACATAAAGCTTCTTAAAGTTTACCGTGAGAACCTTCAAAGCTCAGGATGTCTGGCAAACAAACAAACAGGTGAAGTGCAATGGAGTGTTCGTGGCCTAGTTAAGTGACCGGTTTCAATAAGCAAAGTTAAGCGGTGTTGAATGCGTCTGGTACTCAGATGGGTGACTAATTTGAGCATAGAAACAATTAATGTTTAGGAATGCATTATACTAGTAGGTAATAAAATAGATAATTAATATAATAACAAAAAATGGTAAACTGAAAATGAAAATGCAAATACATGCAGTGTGGACACCTTTAACTAGTAATAAACAAGAAACACAGACAGAGCTTCATAATTTAAAAATTCTTTGAGTCAGGAGAATATTGTAAAATAAATGATGATTAGTGATGGTCCTCACATTAAAATAACCAAAAACCCTCTGTCACCATATGCAGTACAGTTTCTGTTAGAAAAGCCATATACAGTAAAAATTACCAACTTATCTTGTTTCTGGTATTTTATTCGCTTTTGTTAGTACCTAACTTTTTATATACGGACAAATGAAACACATCATCTGTGAAACTTAATAATATAAATATTGGTAACAGATAGACAGACAACGAAGCCTTGGTAATATGGTCCCATTTTTACTTTTTTGGAACGGGAACCCAAAGTTGCTTATACGAGAAGTTAGTGCTATACTAAGCTGACTTGGCAAATAAATTCCTATTCTTTTATGATTCCCTATCAAATGATTGTAAAAGTCTTACCTGTCTGTTACTACTTCAAGCACAAAAGACCCTGATGAGTAAAATTAGAACTTAATAAAAAATATACGTAGTAATACTTTTGTTTTTAATATAAATTAATTTTAAAATGGACATTTCATAAAACTTTTGTAAAAAAAACGGTTGGTCTTTAATTTTACTGCATTCACTCTGTTCCTACAATACCTAATTAACTACTAGATCAACATCACACACTGACTTTCGGACTGACTTTCGGAAATTTTCGAACACCGGCTGCTAGTCATTACCTTTTTTCACACATTTGTATTTATAATTCTTACCCTAGTATAAAAACCTCCCCGATATACAACATTTTTCCAGTCTTCCGGTTCCTTACCATCATCTCAATCACGCTGTTTGTTTCATTATCCTCTCCCCCAAAAATCATGGTTTTGGTTTTATCCTCCTTCACTTTCTTTCAAAAGACGCACATACAAAATTTATCATCTTTTGCAACTCTTCCACCGATGATGCAATTAAAACTAAAACTACCATTCAATCGGTATCACTGAAAAGTACCATTCAAATGGTCAATAGCTAGAGGCCTTTGAAAGCGGGTAGGACGGTAATTTAAGTAGGTCACTTCTTGTAATAAGATGGAAGCTACTTATTCACTTACAACTTATACTCAAGCCTATTATTCCTATTTGGGTGGGCAGGGACTATCGATCGCCAATTAGCACAAATTGACAAATCACTTTTGCTTCCCTTACATTAATTTATTAATCTCACTTCGGAAACCCGCCTTAATAAGAAATTTCAATTCTTCAATTTCAATCCGGTATTAATCCGTTTTGCGAGACCGTTCTATACTAACAACACTATCCAAGTTATTACCTAGATGGAAGCTGATGTTATAATTCATTTACAATTACCATACAAATCCAACGACAATTAAAACACATGCATGCGCCGAAAGATCGAGTAATTCAGGGTAACCCGTACGCACTCTCGACACAGTGCGTCGCTTTACTTTTAAACAGGTTTTTTATGACATAATGACATTGCGGCATAATTTTATTCAAGATTGGATAATTTTATTAAAGAATTCCGTAGTGTTATGCCACGAAATGAGGTTTGCGTAGAACTAGACCTTCTTTCCGTGACCTGATGATCTACATTAGATATTCGTTTTATCGCCACGCCTTAGAGCTTTAGCACACTGCGTGTTTTAAATTAGTACTAAAGTTGTAGTGATAGCAACGCAAACCAGATGCAACCCATTTTTTTTCGAATAGAGGTGGTTTGAAAAGTAAGAGCCTTAGGCATTAGACGTAAGGTTTTGTTTAAATAGCATGTCTAGGATAGAAGTGGCGATCGATAGTCTCTGCCTAAACCAATGGGAACTTATGGCGTGAGTATATGTATGTATGTTTGTATGTCTAGGATAGAATCAATAGTTAGCTGGGCTTAGGGTAGATTGTTTGAATCCAGTCGAAAGTTAATGAGCATAGGAGTAAAGTAGGTTCGTTTTAGTTGTATTGTATGATATTTCTATGTGTAGAACTGAGTTCAAAGGTACTAATAACTTTAGTTTCTCATCTTTTCCCTCCCAACTACCAAAAATGAGTATTTTTGAATCTAATGCTTTGGCTACACTGTTTATCCATAAGTATCGTTGGGATGTAAATATATTTTTGAGATAATTATACTTTTAAAAATACAGAAAAGAATAAGCCAGAGCGTATGAATTAAGAACACTTTTAAAAGTTGAGACAAGAGAAAATGATAGATTAAAGGATGATTGGTAATAGGTTTCTAGCCACATCGCCTAAAAATCAGGTAAAAGTCCCAAAACGCGAAGTCTCAGTGTCAGAAACTTTTATTTTTATTTAAAAATATTTGTTTTTAAACAACATTTTGCACTCTCACCGTCTTCAGCTAACCATCTAGACCGAACTATACCAATGATATATTCTTGAATAGCTCGAACCCGTGTCATCCCGCACGGGCGTCAAAAGGGGCGACTTCGGGTTTCAATGCCTTTAAGTGTTTGTTAGATAATGTAACCCATCACCTGCCACAAAATTTTACCATCTTTTCCCCATAAAACACTATCCAAAAGTATCTGAGTAATTTCGTGAATTCTATAGCTCTGACTAACCCTGTTGCGGATTTATGGCCGTTTTTATTAAATGTATGTATCTGTGTTTGCATTCCTATAACCTGTATAAATTAAACCGCTATAATACCTGTTACGGCAAGTGTCATGGTGTGTTAAACCGACTAGTGAGGAGAAAGGTAACTCTGCATTTCCTGTGTTATCCGTGTATACTGTGTCATTTTGCTACGATATCTAGTTCACATCAAGATGGTATAACATAACACTACTACCTACTCGTATATCGCGGCACTTGAACAAGCGTGCCGTGTTTGTTTGTTTAGTGCCGTGTAGTGCCGGCTTATAATGTCACTACCCCTTTTTACCCACGGGTGTCGTAAGAAGCGACTAAGGGTCTAAGGGCTTTTTTAAGTGGTTTTTAGGCGATGCAGTTGGAGCCCCATCACCCTTCTTCTAGTCCTTTATTTCTACTATCTTGTCCCCTATCAACTTCCAAATGTGACTGAGGAGTTTTTAGCTCTGCAGCTCTGGCAACCCCTTTTTGGGATTAATTCCTTGATTATATGTATGTATGTACGTATGTTGAACAAGCGATCAACATCGCATGTCTACGATTTAAATGGTGATGTTATATCGTAAACGCTAAAAAATACTCTGATGTTATGGGCACAATTGAACCGGGTACTTTATGTGGTGGTGTTTTTGAAAGGCTTTAGGATATTTTATATAAGTTATTAATGAGGCATGTTGTTAATTATCTACATATATTTTTTAGGCAACTTGAGTGTGCATGTTAGGAATTCCTGAACTCCAAAATTGTACCACATTGGAATTCTTTTGGATCAAACGAAGATTTATACATCAAACAAAATCATTAAAAAAAATTCTTCAGAGAAATATAGAATAATGCCTACGACAACATCGGGGGATACAGTAAGAAATATTTGAAGTAGCCAAGCCATATAGAAACTCGATTAAATCAGAATTCTCGTTTAACCATGTAAACTGCGAATGTAACGGTAATCAATGTTAGTGGGATTTGATGAGATACTAAAATTAGCATCGGAATAACTGTATATCGAGATTGAAGGAAAATTTCCTGCATATTGTAAGTTTAAAGGTAATAAAAGTAGAGTAAACTATGGAAACTAAAACTACCATAAAGATATGACTTATTATTCAATCTTTTTTTGGATAGCTGGTTTACATTCGGGCCGATGCTTTTGTGCATACGATAAAACTAATTTGCCATTTTTTGGGGTACGTGTACGACTTAATGCATCGATGTTATTTTATAAGTAATAATAAGAATAAATAAATATACGGACATATTATACACAGATCAAGTTAACCCCAAACTAAGAAGAACTTGTATAATGGGATACTAACTCAGCGATATATCTAATATTATATAATACACATAGAATTCACACAATAATTTAGATACTTTCTTCTATTTTTGTCTCATGCATGGTATTAATTTTAAAATGCCACGGCACACAGATTCATGTTTCAAAAATACCAGATTAATTCAATGACCATGGCCTCAAAGCTTATACAAACTAGATTTCCTGGAGCGAGATTTAAAAAAATACCTATCAAGGATGATACCGATCATTATTCCGTTTTTGCATTCGCACATGATTTATTTAAAAGTATATACTAATCATCATCAACACAGCTTTAACATTATGACTCTGTTTGATGAATATTTACGACTATGCATGCTTTCAAGCAGAATCCTGGATGTTGATTCACTTTCGGAAATTCTGATAATACTGCTTTCAAAAACCTAACCTAATTGGTATGAACCTCAGAAATAATAATTGATTTCTATGGATTTATTTTCGAGATCACGAGTTTCTAACACCAAGGCAGCCATTGAAATTGTAAAACTGCACCATTACCCTTATCGTGTGATATATAACCGAAATATCTACTTAAAGTGCAAAAGTTCATCATTAATATTCAGAAACAATAAATATATTTCCATTCGTTTTATGTGTTTGCTGTGTAGTGTCGGCTTAGAATAGCACTACCCCATTTCTTCCGGTGGGAGTACGTAAGAGGCGACTAACGGTATTGGGGCTTTTAAGGGATTTTTGGGCGATGCGGTTGGAGACCCATCACCAACAACCTTTATTTTTACCATCATTTCCCCACTCATATTTCCAAAAGTGGGTGAGGAATTTCTAATTCCTTAGCTCTGGCTACCCCTAGTTAGCTACCTCTAGCGTTTTACAGTATGTCGTTTTATGTCTGCCCGGATAAGCTTTTACGACTTTATTACGGCTAAAACGATCGTCGTCGACTGCTTTGCCAAGCTATCACTTAAAAAGACCCAAAACTTATAATTTACAAAAGGTTCACCGGTGTAATCCTTACCTTTACACATCTGACAAGAAAACCACCAAAATAAGAGTAGCTGCTTAGTACAAACCTCCTATTATTATTTTATAACAGCTTGTAAGAGCATTTGGTTCATTCACAAAAATCTCATTCACTACCGAAACGTTTACATACTTTTACCATAGTTTATCATGTACACGCTCATCGACATTTCCATCCATTAAGGGCCAGCGCTGACTGCCGGCATGGCATGGCATGGCATGGCAAAGGATTTCGGTAAAGACATAGCATTTTTAATCTTATTACCATGACTATAGAATTCATTTTACTTCGTTTTGACACAACGATGCCGACGTTCTGTCCTACCGCGGCCTCCCTCGGCATCGTTGTGTCAAAATGAATTCTATATGCATGGCAATAAGATTAAAAATGCTGTATCAGTACCGAAATCCTTTGCCATGCCATGCCGGCAGTGAGCGCCGGCCCTAACTTGGATTGTTTTAAGGCTGATTATTCCTTAATTGTACTTTTTTCCAAATATGACCAAGATCGATACAACGGTCTAAAAAAAGTTGAATGACGAACGAAATGTAAAGTGAGCGGTGAATGAACCCTCTTTCTAATACATACATATTCTCGTGCCATTAGTTGCCATGGGGGAAGGCAGAGACTGTCAATCGCCACTTTGTACGATGCTGGCTAATATCCCGAGTTTCATTTACATTTACTTATTACACCAATATTTTCATACATACCCTTTTGTTCTTCAGTCTTCGAACGCCTGCCTTTTTAAGCACATTTTCCGTGGTTGTCCTTTACTGACTTATTCGTATTAATAAGTTGACTAGATCGATTAACTCACTTATTCCATATTTTTGTCCGCAGATCCCAACAATGTCCAGCTAACATCATCCATAGCATATAACAGAAATTCAAAATGGCCGCCCAACCAGCAGCCGTACTGGTCCAGAAAGCGTACAAATACTATGGACAGCTTGACAAACCTGACCATAAGGTGGTGCTGAGCCACCTTAACATGACCGTGGAGAAGGGTAATATGTAAGTATCTTAATTTTACTTAGGGCCAGTTTCACCACTCACAAATAAACTCTCTGATAGTCTATTCGGCACTTATCTACCGGATAAATAACAAGTTTCGGTTTCACAGGTTTCAGGTAGTAATATCTTGCAGATAAACTCCCTGGTATCTTATCAGTCACATCAAGTGGCTGTTAAATTCTTATCCGGCAGATAAGAAACTTTTTTCACAATTTTTTCATAATTTACCGCCACTTGTAGATGGTAAATTATGAAACTGCTTAACAATGTTCAAATTGTAATAAGAAGTGCTCTAACATGGACCTATTTGAATTTTTGGAATAATTTTTAATATATATTTTTTGGCCTCTGCAAGCGACACCAACAAGTCCGTTTCTTCCTGAGTGAAGTTAACATTCCTTCTAGGTTTTTTTTCCATAGTAAATTATAAAAACGAAACCCAACACAGCAAAAAAGCAAAACAAAGTTGAAATGAAATGAAACTGTTTGTTTGCCTTAAAAAATTTGTGTAAAAAGTTGAACAAACAAACACTTCACTCGTTTGCCCAACAGCATTTGCGTTGCGTTTCGAGATTCCATTTCTCACGAAAGCTCTTAAATCGTAATTCATAATTGTGTGACATATACACGGTAACAAACATTTAAAAGCATTTTTCTAAATAAAAAACATTGTTTCTCATTGTATTTTTAATAAAACTGTTGGTTTTATGACAATTCCAAATGTTTTTAATAAGACTTAATTAACAAATATTAAAACTAAACGCATAAAAGCGACGTTGCCTTCTTGTTTATTCTTATCTGGCAGGTAAATTTAACTAACGGGTAATTTATTTGATAGATAGATGGTGAAACCTACAAAATATATCAGCCACTTTTATTCATCAGATAACGTGATGTGGCAGATAACTATCTGAAACTTTATCTGTTAGTGGTGAAACTGGCCCTTACTACACAAATAAACTTAATTAACTGCTAGTCTTCAAATTGCATGGCTAGTCCGAGTGACCTTTTAACTAGATATCGCGTAGTATAAAACAGTTATCTCTTTCGCACTTACATAGTATCGTATACTTTTACCGACCGAGTAACAATAAAATAACGCTCATGCTAGGATCCTGGTGGTCTCTTATTTGATTAACAGGGGGTAAACCAAAGTCCGTGCTTATATCACAATAGTAGACATAATTCTGTCAACGTTTTAAATTATGGTCACAGCATCCTCTAATGTAGGTGGGGTAGGCTCTGTGTGTGACGAAAAACAATTAAACAAAATATTTGACTGCACAAAATGTTGGTCTAACGATCTTCGTTTGCAGGGATGCAAAAGGGGTATTCGATAGTTTCTGCCTACCCCAATGGGAATAAGAGACGCTCTCGGTACCCAGTGATCTAGTAAGAACAGCATATATATTTCGAAAGAAGACGATATCTGAGGCTTAATTTATTTGTTTATATGACTCTTGACAGTAATAAAAATTTATGATATAAAGTGTATGCAATCAAGTTTTTCTTGCTATCATATCATTAACCTTACATTATATAGAGCACTGGTTTTATTATGGCAGCATTGTTTAACAGTGTTTAATCTATGGGGTCAGCCAACCATACTCTGTATTTGAAACACAATTATTCCATAATTAAAATAACTCAATATAATGATGAAATGAAAATGATAATTACTGCAAGAGTTTATATTTAATGTGTTTTTAAGTTATTTTAAGTGCCACCGCTAAAAAAAATATTTGTCAAAAATATATTGATATCGAAGTATCGATATCGATCTAATTTATATATAGGTATTTATTGTTGTTTGAAAATATGATTGAGATTCACAACTTTCAAACAAATATAGGAAAGATTGTTATAAATATTATACATTTTTGATATGCGAAGTGACTGCAAAGTGGCCATCCTGATTTTCTATAAGACTCATGGAGTTTTAATATAAAAACACATCACCTTATGAAGTCTTCATTAATAGCAAAATCAGACAAATAATCTTGTACAGTTAAAAATATACATTCAATTGAATAAGCATAAAAACAAACAAAGTAGAACTAACGTACATATATATATACTCAGGCCATTACTTCCCATTAGGGTAGGCAGGGGTTATCAATCGCCACTTTTTACTATCCTAGCAAACCTGTCTAGCTTCGTAAACATACATCAATATTTTCATACATGCTCTTTCATTCTTCATACTCCGAACGCTTGCCTTTTTGAGCACACTCTCTATTTGGTCTAAATGTGTCCTCCGCGGTCGTCCTCTACTAACATAATCATCCACACTGGCTCTATAAATGACTTTTACCAATTTGCTATCCAACCTCTCTCTCTTACTCACGCTATTTGTAACTCTATCACATAACCTAATATCACAAAGTTTTCCGAGGGACCTCATCTTTGCTGCATTCACCCTGCTTTCAAACCAGAACTAAAGAATACATTAAATTAAATACAGCTTATCCTAATCAAACCTATCTTAACAATTGGTAGTAAAATGGTTTTACTATTTTATTATTGATCAATTAATTCAATAGAAAAGTTTATTGTATATATGTGTCTCAAAGGGAGGGTTTAACAAGGCAACAATATAGCTGGGCAGAAGTAGAATAAAATAATAAACTTATCAAACTGTATATTTTTTTTGGTCCATCGAGCTCCGTAGCGGGACCTCGCGTTTTGGAAATTAAACTCTAAAAACTCGTGGTGAACCAGTGACGGAATTGGGTAGTGTTGGACTAAAGTGAAATATCAATATCAGGTTTGGAGTAACTGAAGGCGGATACGAAGTAAGATCTTTCCAATTATTTCTATTAATATCAATATCAGTATTTTTTAACAATGGAGGATATCTACAATGCACAATCTGAACTTTTGTCTATCATGGAAAAACTATTTAACAATATTGAAGAGGATGGAGCAGATCGAAAATCTGCCCCTACCTATATCAAGCGGAAGTTAGAAACATTAGAAGCGTATTGGATAGAGTATCTTGCCAATCATAAATCCTTAATTCCGTATGAGGATAAAGAGCGTCCTTATTTCGCTCGTCGGGAATTTGACAAGGCAGAACAGCTATATTCGGGAATCAAAAACTATTTAAATCGTTTAGCATCAGAGCAAGCAGGGGAAACAACGGAAAGGAGTGTGTATGATCAGTTGAGTGTCGCTAGCAATGATAAACCAAGTACGTCGCAGGCTAGAGCAGAGACTCCGAATCCATGCAACCAGAGCGAAAGAGCGGGAAATACCAGATCAGGTGGGTTACAGCAACAGGACGATTTTATGGAAGAAAAGTACAGAGAGGCTACTTATTCAAATATCATTAATAAACGATCAACAGGAGCGTTCAGCAGGTTGGATGAAATGCTAAATAAACAATCAATTAATTTTAAAGCACTCATGAGAACCGTCAAGGGCATTAATATAGATACTATTGCTGAAAAATGGAAATTTGAGGATACGCTAAAACAATTGCAATCACGCTGGTCGGTTATCGACTCACTTCACTGGGAGATAGAGGCTATTGTAGATAGTGAAGATGAATCCTACGAAGAGTCGTTTACGTATCATGAAAATATATATAATAAACTGAAAGAAGAAATTAATATAAAGTTGTGGTCAGTTTCGCACAGGGAATATATAACGCCACAGATAGATATTCCAGTCTTTACAGGCAATTACCATCAATGGGTGTCATTTAAAAACCTTTTCATGGAAGCTGTGCATCTCAATCCATCATTGTCCAAGTCGCAAAAGATGCAATATTTAAAAGGTAAAATAAGAGGCGATGCAGAACGGTTAATTCAGCACTTACAAATAAGCTCTGAAAATTATACAACGTGTTGGGACATTTTAAACCATAGATATGAAAACAAGAAATTAATTTTTTCCTCTCATCTTAATATCATACTTAATCTGCCTAATTTGCAACATCAATCTTTAATTCAGATTAAGAAACTTCATGACACCACAAAGGAGAGCCTTAATGCTATTAAGAACTTAGGTGTGGATATAAGCACTTGGGACCCAATAATAGTCCATATCCTTGCACAAAAATTAGATAATGAAACCCATGCAGATTATGTCGAGTCATTAAAACAGCCGAGAGAACTACCTAATTTACAAGAACTGTTAGAATTCTTGGAGAACAAATTCACGATGCTTGAGCAATCCAGAAGAAAGCAGGATATACCACAGAAAGAAACCTATTTAAACTCAAACAACTACTCTGGCTACCCTAAAAAGCCTCACGCTATGAACGCTAACGCTTATAACAAGTATCCCACTTATCACCGCAACAGCCAATCGCCAAAACAGTTTAATAAATCCTATCATGTCACAGCTCCAATTATCAAGTGCCCATTGTGTAAATTAGATCATGGTTTATTCAGTTGCCAAAAATTTATAGAACAATCAAATGAAATGAAACTAAGAACGCTTACAAGATTAGATATATGCAAAAATTGTCTGTATTCACATTACGGTAAACCATGTTTTTCAGTACGCCGTTGTCGCATTTGTGGAGATTGCCATAATACATTAATACATGACGCTACAGTTCGGAGGCCGACGACCTCAAATCCAGCTAGTTCGAACATACGACCGATTTACCGGAATCAGCAAAATGATAGTCAAGTAAGAACATCGCATGTTACGCAAGAAAATGCCTCAGAGATCTTGTTATCAACAGCAATGATTAAAGTAAGAGCAAACGACGGATCATACAAAGTCATGCGTGCCCTTATCGATCAAGGGTCGCAAATATCACTTATAACTGAACACGCGGCTCAACAACTTGGTTTAAAACGTCAGCATTGTAAGGGTGTTATCTTTGGAGTCGGAGAAAACGAAAGTAACTGCAAAGGAAAACTTAATATAACTATCGAATCGATATATAACAATTTCTCATTAAACATCGAAGTGCTTATAATGAATCAATTAATAAAAAATCTTCCAAATTCATCATTACCTAAACAAAATTGGTCTCATATTTACAACATCGATTTAGCAGACAAGGAGTTCTATATAAGTCGCCCAGTCGATTTACTCTTAGGGGCAGATATTTATTCCAGTATCATGCAAGAGGGTTTAATAAGGGGAAGAAGTCAGTATGAACCACTCGCACAAAGAACACAGTTAGGGTGGTTACTTTGCGGAAAAATACAATCATTCCACTGTAACGTCATCTTAACACAGATACAAGATATAAAAAACTTTTGGGAGATAGAAGATATCAGCGATAAGCCCGAATTATCTTCAGAAGATCAGAAATGCATTGAATATTATCAAGAAACCACACGACGTAGGCCAGACGGAAGATATGAAGTAAGAATACCTATGAGAGAGGGATATGAGAAGGAATTAGGATCATCGAAAGCGTTAGCAGTTGCACAATTTAATAATTTGGAAAAATCACTTATCAAACGGCTCGAATTAACTAAACAGTATGAAGATTTTATGAAGGAATACATTGATTTAAATCATATGAAGATATCATATAACGACCCATCAAATACACAGTGCTACCTACCCCATCACGCAGTGCTCCGTGCAGAATCTAGCACTACAAAGGTTCGGGTGGTATTCAACGCATCAGCAAAAACAACTTCCGGAAATAGTCTCAATGATTTAATGCATAAAGGGCCAAACCTTCAATTAGATTTACAATCATTAATTTTGAAATTCCGTCAATATCGATATGCCTATACTGCTGATATTGAAAAAATGTATAGACAAATATTGATTAACGAAAATGATCAAAGTCTGCAGAAAATAGTATGGAGAGACTCGTTTAATCACAAATTAACCGATTATCAATTAATGACTGTAACATACGGCACTAAAGCTGCACCGTTTCTCGCTATGATGACTTTAAAACGTTTGGCTACTGATGAGAAACAAAATTATCCCGAGGCCGCAAAAATAGTCGAAAAATCGATGTACATGGATGACCTTGTCCATGGGTGTGACGATATATTTCAAGGTCAGAAGCACATTTATCAGTTGAATCAGTTATTAAAAGCAGGAGGATTTACTTTAAGGAAGTGGTCGTCAAATGAACCCCAACTATTAAAAAACCTCAGAGAAGATATTAATCATTCAAACGACTTGTATTACTTTAAATTCGATTCGTCATCAAAAACATTGGGAGTTCAATGGAACACAAACGAAGATCAATTTTCTTTTCAACATAATATTAACGTACAACCAGTCACTAAAATCACTAAGCGGAAATTATTAGCCGAGATTTCCAAAATATTTGACCCTTTGGGTTGGATAGCCCCGGTAGTTACTAAGTTAAAATTATTATTCCAAGCTGTGTGGCGCGAAAATTTAAAATGGGATGACGAGTTACCTAGCAAACTTAAAATGGAGTGGCTTAAAATGAAAGAAGACATCAACAACATTAATGATATTAAAATCCCACGCTGGATCGGAACGTCACAGGGAGTCAAATTCGAAATTCATGGCTACTGCGACGCGTCGACAAAAGCTTACGCTGCAGTTTTATACGCAAGGGTTATTAAGGAATTTCAGTGTTCAGTTGTATTGATAGCGGCGAAAACTAAATTAGTACCATACAACAAATCAGTATCATTACCAAGATTAGAGCTATGCGGAGCTGAACTACTTGCAAAACTAACAAAAAAGGTTATGGAATGTTTTAGCAACTACGAAATTAAATTGTACGGATGGTGTGATTCAATGGTTGTTTTAGGATGGCTACATGGAGATCAGAACCGGTGGAAACCATTTGTCACAAACAGAGTAAAAAAGATTAAGGAAGTTATACCAGCCGACTATTGGAATTATATAAAAACCAACGATAACCCTGCCGACGCAGCAAGTCGTGGTTTAACGTTTTCCCAGCTTAAAAATCAATCATTGTGGTGGAAAGGGCCCACGTATTTATCAGAGCTCTCAGAAATTAATTATCAACGCATTAATTACTCTACAAATCACGAAATAAAAAGATCATGTAATGTTGTAATAAAACAAGATAATATAAGCATAATTAATCAATTGTTAGAAAAATATAATTCATTTACAAAAGTCATTTTAATTTTAGCATGGGTCATTAGAGCATTGACACCGTGTCGAGTGCAGCGACCTACATATGTTACCTTACCGGAACTCAACGCTGCAAAATTACGTATTGTGAAACATATACAATACTGCGAGTTTAGTGATGACATAAATAATTTAAAGAAAAAGCAAACTGTGAACACGAACAGCAAACTATTAAATTTACAGCCATATCTCGATTCAACTGGAATTTTGCGTGTCGGAGGAAGATTGAGAAATGCTGATTTGCCATTTGAAACAAAGCATCCTATGATAATTCCGCATAATCACAGATTAACCCAATTAATTATTGACCAAGCTCACGAACTAACATATCACGGTGGAGTAAAATTAACATTATCTACAATACGGAGGAAATTTTGGATCGTAGGAGGCGTCAACGTTACTAAAAAACAACTACGAAACTGTGTTATTTGCCGAAAGAATAAACCTGAATTAAATGCTCAAAGGATGGGCGACCTGCCAGAAGCACGTTGCAACCCAGCTCCTCCGTTCTATCACACGGGCGTAGATTACACTGGATTTGTAGACATTAAATTAAATAAAGGGAGAGGAGCGAAGACAACAAAGGGATATATTGCAGTGTTCATCTGCATGGTCACTAAAGCCGTGCATTTAGAATTAGTTTCTGAATTAACCAGCGAAGCCTTTCTGGCTGCCTTACGTCGGATGGCGGCAAGAAGGGGTACGCCAAAATATATTTACAAAAGATATGTGCGATAATTCAAGACCACACACGATGCAATATGATATTAAAACAATTAGAACACGATCAAAAGGAATTACAATACTACAATGAGCTTCTGCTGAATCAGGCATTTGAAACAAGAGAAGGGTTTCACTCCAGACAGCGTCGGCGCCGCGGCCTTATCGACGGCGTGGGTTATGTTGCAAACAGCTTGTTCGGTATATTAGATGAGAGATTCGCAGAAAAATACACACAAGATATTAAATTATTAAAAGAAAATACCAAACATATATATACGCTCTATAAAAATCAGACCTCAGTAATCGAAGCTGAATATAACCTTTTGAAAAGAACCGAAGAAATCATTACGAATCAGCATAAAACTATCAGCAAGCATCTTTACAAATTAGATACCTCGATTGACAACGTTACCTTACAAGTTAGTAGATTAACCATATCTGAAGATTTTTCACTGACATCTATCACCGCTGTTAACATAATATCAAATTTAAGGAGGGTGCAAGATGCCTTATTGAGCACATTATTAGATATTTATCATGGGCGCTTTAACATACATCTTCTGAGCCCGGAACAGTTCCGAAAGGAGTTGCAAATTATATCTAGCCAACTCACGAATGACCTTACATTACCGATAGAAGATATATCAAGCGGCTATCACGAAATATACAAGCTTTTAAGCGTAAAATCAAGAATAACTAACGACTACGTGATATTTGAAATCAAATTTCCTCTGATCAGTCGTGATAATTTCCAATTATATAAATTAATTGCTGTCCCACACAATATTAACGACAGAATGATCCAAATAATTCCAAGAGCATCTCATGTTGCAATGAATTTACCGAAGGACGCATACATAGACACTAATAATTATGAACTACAGCAGTGCTTACACCAAAGAAAGGTTTATTTATGCAAACTAAATAGCCCTATTAAACAAATGAGTGCAGAAGAAAACTTTTGTAAATTAGATAATAATGGAAATTGTCAAATACAAACAACTACATGCATGGATCAATGGTTTGAATTAACAGAGCCTTCTACATATTTATATTTTCATTGTTACTTATACACCATGAGAATTATTTGCGACCATGATATTAAGACCATACAATTGGAGAATTCTGGTATTATACGCTTAGAAAATAAATGTATAGCTAAAGGGAGAGATTTCACATTTTATTCGAACATACCACAAACAAATACGTTAAACATCAGTCATCAGATGATTTATGACTTTGAAATAGCACCAATAAATCACTTTTTGAATTTAACCATGCCCACTGCGTATAACTATAGCACTAGCGACACAAACCTTTCAACCTCACTCAGCGACGTGAAGCAAAAAATTGAATTATTAAAGCATGAAGATATGAATGAAGATATAGAACTGTCGGGACATGACATTCACCAGTATGTAGTGTCATACATGGGGGTGGCAGGAGCCGTCGGGCTAGCAGTGGCGTTGTGGTGGCGGCGGCGCGGGAGCCCGGGACGCGCTCCCCGCGCCGAGCCACAGCAGCAGACTGAATTAAGTGTTATAAGTGATAGAGTGATAAGTGATAGAGTGATAAGTGATAGAGTGTTAAGTGATAGTGTTTTTAGTGATAGTGTGATAAGTGCGCGAAAGCAGAGCACGGCTGACCGTCAGCCTAGTGGTTATGTGTTAAGTGAGCAAAGCCAATCAATGGTGGACATAGCAACATCTCCCATAATTACTAAAAGAGTGTACATTGACGTTGAAGATAGTCGAGTATAAAGTTTAATTGAATTT